>JBBPDH010000124.1:2322666-2333574 GCA_037974565.1 Clupeocharax schoutedeni
AAAACAGAACATAAAACCCCAAAACCCCAAAACCCCAAAACAAAAGCAGTGGCTAAGGTGCCACTGACCGGAATCCTAACACCCCCTAAAATGTATTGGAACAAGAGGACCATTGAATTTCTTTTTGCTTTGGACTGATGACATTTGTGTATGAGATCAAAAGAAGAATTTTAGAAGATAGACCAGAGTTATAGCTTTTATTTCCATTTATGTACATATAAATATGTTAAACAACATAAAACATAGCAGATTTTGTAACACAGCACCCAGTTCCTGGACACCAAGTTTGACACCCCTGATCTAGAACATTAAAACCCAATGAAGCCACAGAAAAAGGAGGAGAACATAAATATACTGTACTTGTACACTATAATGTAGTAACAGAAAAAAAGACAAAAATGTATGTAAAA
The DNA here is from genome assembly GCA_037974565.1 of Clupeocharax schoutedeni. NCBI lineage: Eukaryota > Metazoa > Chordata > Actinopteri > Characiformes > Alestidae > Clupeocharax > Clupeocharax schoutedeni. The sequence goes on from JBBPDH010000124.1 coordinate 2,323,077, forward strand.
ACACACACTTTTAATGGTCGTAGATAATCATACTGGGGGGCAACTCCCACACTCATATGTCGCATTACTGCACATTCTAGATATTTTTCCGCTGTGCGCAACCAAAGTAACTATGAGAGTGAGCGTCATAAAAACATTGCAAGTCGTAGACTGTCATGGCCAGAGGACCCCCTGTATATGGACACTAATCTGAGTTTCAATTTGTTTTCTTTTGTGGGGTCACAAAGCACGCAGTTTCAGAACTGAGCAAAAGTACAGGAACAGATAAGGAAGTTTGGAAGTTTGTATGTAAACTGGTAGACAGTATGTTTCCTGAAACTCGTGACTTTGTTTTGTTAGTACCATCATCATCAGTTAAAATGGCTGAGCCTGTTCCAGAATCACAGACACAAAGCCAAGCCTTGACTCTATCTCCACCATGTTTCACAGATGAGCTTGTATGTTTAGGACCATGAGCAGATCTCTTCTGTCTCCACACTTTGGCCTTTTTATCAGTTTCTATCAGGTTAATCTTTTACACATCAGTCCATAAAACTGCAGAACCATTCATTTCTGTACATTTCTTTCCAAATTCCAATTTGGCTTTCCAATTTTTACAAACCACTCAGCAGCAATTTCTTGCGGCATAGCCTCTGTATTGCTACTCTCTCTAATTCTCCTTCGAACAGTGGATCGGGGAATTTCCTCCACTGCTTTTTGGTCGTTAATGCTGTTTCGGAGTTTATCTTTACTGCTCTCACCATTTGTCTGTCATCAGTAGATTCTTTGGATGGGTGGTTCGATGCCTGTTGCTCAGTACACCAGAGGTTTCCTGCATTTTCATTCCAGATTGTGGTCCTGGCTATGCCCAGTGTTTCTGAAATACCTCTGATCGAATTTCCCCCCTTTTCTCAGCTTCAAAACGGCATGTGTCTCCCCCATAGACAGCCCTCTGGTCTTCATGTTAATCTTCTTAAACACAAATACATTCCTCACAGGTGAAAGTTAAAGTGTAAACTGAGAATAGATATGCAGGATGACTCAACGATCAAACAGTCAATCTTATTTGACAAACCTGGATAACAAGAAACATCTGTAAGCTTGTTTTCTTCCTGTACTTTTACCCACTTGTGTGGTTTGAAATAAAATGTGCTACTTTCTTTGTTCTTTAATGTGTATAGATGTGAACAGCAGGACATAAAAGCAGAAACTCAAAAAATCTCTTCTCAGATTCTTCTTTTGATCCCAAACATGTCTTCAGTGAGCGGAAACAAATGAGTGGGCTTTGCTGTTCCAGTACTTTTGGAGGTGAACAAGTAAAATACTTCCCAAGAAGAATGAACATTTCTAAATGTTGGCGTCACTGACAGGAACAGGAGGGGAAAATAGCTTAAAAATCACCACAGGGTGCAGTTTATTTCTGACCACTCCTTAGACCACCAGACTGTGTGTCATTACCTATACGTGGCCAGTATCCGAGAAAACTGATCAAAACAAACAATAATTACAGAAAGATCTTTATGATTGAAAACAACATTTCTGGAACTTCTTTATTTTGTAATCTCACATTTATATTAAAATTAAAGAGATTTACATAGCATGGAAACATTGTTAAGGTTTCCAACTGTCACTTCACAGTCCATACAGATCATACAGGGGGTCCTCAAGTTAGGTCAACAAAGATCTGTTCCTTTAAACACACCCCTGTCACTTCCCGCTCCTAACACAGCTGTAAAATCATAAGGTAAAACAGTGGTGTGGACCTCCAGTCCTGGAGGGCCGTGGTGCAGCATGTTTTGGTGATTTCCCTGCTCAGAAACTTCTGGTACAATTCACCAGTTAATTGTCATGTTGTAGGAGTAGGAGAACCATCAAACTATGCTGGACACCAAGTTTAACACCCCTGATCTAGAACGTTAAAACCCAATGAAGCCACAGAAAAAGGAGGAGAACATAAATATACTGTACTTGTACACTATAATGTAGTAACAGAAAAAAAGACAAACATTTATGTAAAAACACACACCTTTAATGGTCGTAGGTAATCATACTGGGAGATGGCAACACCCGCACTCATGTCGCATTACTGCACATTCTACGTATTTTTCAGGCGGTCGAGACTACGAGAGTGAGCGTCATAAACTCAAAACGTTGCAGGACGAAGACTGTCGTAGCCCGAGGACCCCAAATTCTTTTCTTTTGTGGGGTCACAAAAACAACATACCACATATATTCACCTATACACCTATTCATCTTATGGCCTTTTCAATTCATACGGAATGCTTCCACTGCTTTTTAAATGATGATTAGTACATGGCAGCCAATCAGAACATACACTGGCTGGAAAAAGGTAATGTAAAATAATACAATAAATAAGACATGGGCTCTTATAAAACGTTCACGTTAGAGCAGCTGGACTGAAAGGATGCAGTGTTCTTAGACTCTATTAATTAGGGCTTTTTTTCATCCCAAACAGAACTTAAGCTGCTCCAAAAAACAAAAGCCGCCCTACATCCTATTACTAATATATGCATGTGTTTCTTTACGGCTTACCCTTTTTAACTCCATGGAGTAAATTCGCTCAGTCTCAGAACCTGTGCCCAAGCCGTGGGGAGAATGTGTGTGAATACCAGTATAGCTGCTGCACTGACCCTTGATGGATGTTTACTGGGACTCCAGCGAAGATTATTTTTTCAACGAAGTTCAGACAGTGCAGAGAAATGGTGAACGGCCAGTTCTCGTGGCCTTACATTCAGTTGCAAATTTAAAACTCAAAGCTGCAAGCCCAGCTCTCCTAGTCCACCCCATTAATATAATGATCAAAGAGCTCACAGAGCCAAATAGAACAGTTAATACGTGCCTCTTATGTGATTAAATGCTACATTACACTGTGAGCCAGAAAGAGGTTGGTGCTGAGGCAGAAAATTTGATCATTAAAGTTGCTATACTCCCATAGCAGATCTGGGCTGTAGTGACCCCTGTTGGCACGCAGCAAGCCATCGGAATCAGAGGCACAGCTGAAGCTCAAGGACACGCCTGGATCAGTTAAGCCGCACAAGAAAAGCTCTGACGTGCTGTTAAGATGCCAGTCAAACTCAGAGTGGCACTAAAACCGCTATTATTCTTGATATCAAAACACAGTGCGTTAAGGATATAATGTGCACCAAAGGAGAAGGTTCCATTGTATCACACTGGCCTTAATGGAGGTCAAAAAATTTTAAGCTTAACATCACTGACTGCACTATTCGATGGGAAAAAAGCTATAAAGGGGAATAAAAATCGTCATAATTTAATCACAGAGGTGTAAACAAAGGCATTTCATATGAAATTGTTCATTGTAAAGAAAATGATTTTCTTTAAAGTGGTGTGACATTATCTACTGATTGCCCTACATGTGTCTTCTGAGTTTCATGTGTTTTGGTGATGGTAAATTATGAGCAGGTGTCTTTCCACCAACAATGTCTTAAGAAAGAAGGCTACACTTACATCCAAAAAGCGTATCTCAAAAATATCATTGCTTCATTACTTCAGGTGTCTGGTTCCCAAGACCAACACTGTAAACATATCTGTAAGGTTCTATAGAGGGAAGCATTCCACAACAGTCTGCTCTGAAGGACTTAACTTCAGTATTAAGAGTTTTTTAATCCGAGGAATTCCTCTTTAATCTGGTCTCGTGTAGGTACATCTTGTCAGAGCTGTACCGTGGAGTAGTAAAACCCCGTGCTGCACCCTGCATTTCTCCACCCACTGCGCATCTGGCAGCTCACTCAGCACTGAGTGAGCTCTACAGGGCAGGGAGCAAATTCATGCTGTCTCTTATCTGGGAGTCTTTCCTATTTCAGAGCGTTGCTGGGTCTTATAGCAGCTTCATGAGCTCGTCCTCTGCCGCGCCGCCACACCTGAATGCCTGCTGCGGGCCATACGTAAAGCGCCCGGAAAAATCATTTAAGCAGCCTCACTTTACTGAGCCGGGAAATTTGCTGAATGCAGGCGATCAATGAAGTGCATCCAAACTTCTCTATCAATTTCCAGGCAGATTCATGATATGTGTTGAAGGATGATCTGGCTGCAAGCATTCTGAGCCATCTACTCTTTTGGGTTACCATCGTGAAGAAGAGAGAGAGAGAGATGGAGGGGTAAAGAATAAGAAAGACAGAGAGAGAGAGAGAGAGAGAGAGGCAAGAGGGAGAGGAGAGTAGAGGCAACAGGAATGAGAATGAGAGATAGACCTAAAGACAGGTGAGAGAGGCAGAGAGAGAGACAGAGCAAGAGAGAGAGAGACACACACACAGGGAGGCCAAAATAACGCAGAGAGAGAGAAACCAAAGCGATGGAGATAGAGAGAGAGAGAGATAGAGAAAGAGCAAGGAGGAGAGACAGAGAGAGAGAGACAAAAGACGGAGAGAGTGAGACAGAGAGACAGAGAGAGACACCAAAGAGATGGAGAAAGAGAGAGAGAGAGAGAGCAAAGAGAAGGAGACAGAGAGAGAGATAAAGAGAGAGATACCAAAAAGATGGAGAGAGAGAGAGAGAGAGACAAGACAGAGAGAGAGGGTAAGGAAGAACGTGTCTGCTGCCCATGTCCTCCATTAACAGAGAGCAGTGAGGGTGAGGTTGATTGCCTCTCTCCTGGCCGGCTGTGCAGTGTCAGATGGAACGTAGGCCCTGCTGCTATTCCACACACCAGGAGCTCCACTAATCCCTTTATCCCACCCTCTCCGCACAGGCTCCCGATCCACAGCCACCAACAGCCTCTAGTCTTCAGGCTTAGAGCACTCGCAAGAGCCAACGTAAACCCCTTGACAAACCGCCAAATACATCCTCACCATCCGCTGCCTTCAAATGTCATGCAGGAACTCGTTTTGTATACACAACCTCAACCAAACTGCTTTCTTCTCCACCTCTATTAAAGCACCTCAGTCTGGACACAAAAGCAGGAGATCCATTCAAATCTCATGCGTTTGATACACTGAGGACCTCCACATGTCCAGATTTCCTATTTAATTAGTAGATTTGACTGCTTACCCTCCCGGTGGTTGAGTTGTTGGTGCATTGGCAACTATGCATTGGGGCAGCTGGTGGCCTGGCAGTTAGGAATTTCAACTCCCAGGACCGCCAGCGGCACCACTGAGGGACTATCCCCACATACTACTCACCGAGCGCTGCATCACTGTCTGCCCACTGCTTCACTTGGTAAATGGGTTAGATGCTGATCACACTGTGTTGTGTTGTACCATTGCTGGTACAGGTATTTAATTGCACAAATACAGTAAACACAATGAGACAATGCCTAATACTGGGTTCTCCGTCAACATTTTAGCTGGAATTACATAAAACTTGATTCCAATGGTCTGTTTCAGTGGAACTTAATTCCCTTGATGAATCGAACTTCAACCATCACCCTTATGATGAGCAGGAGTGAAGTTTGTGATCCAGAACTGATCGCCTGCCATTAGCTCCTGACCTCATTTATGCTGTCCTGACTGAAGGTTGTCATATCCTTGCAGCAATGTTCCAACATCTAGTGGAAAGTCATTAGAGAAGAGAAGAGGCTGTTACTGCAGTAAAAGAAGGCAAATGCTCCTATTTATATCCTTAATTCCAGAAGAAATGCTGGATGAGAAGGTGTCTGGATATTTAAAGACCAATAATGTCAGATGTGAGAGAAGCTGAGCTGGTCCATCAGTCAGGCCTAATGAGGGGTTGTCTGAGCGTTCAGCGGCAGCGCGTGCGCCGTCATGGACGATTTAGTCTCCACATATCCTTGAGATCTTTATTAGGCAGTCACAGATCAAAACTCATTATAGACAGACTGTGACAAAGCAGACATAATGAATCTGACTTAAGGGCAACTCTTCTGACACTAACTCCTTCAAGCGGGAACGACAATGGCGTGCTCATCATCACTCCGTTCAGCCGCGGCCGCAAGCTTTCACGCGCCGACCCCAAACCAACAGACGAGTGTTGGTGCAAAAGAGTGTGGGAGGGCTAGTAAAGAGTGCCGGCTTGTCATTCCACACGTTAATTCTCGTCTGCGTTCAGCCGAGAGAACAGCAAAGAACATTTGCGTCGCCGCAAACATCCCGACTTTTGAAACTTACCACTTAACATCCAGCCTTAAAACACTGCTGTGGCCTTGATGATGTAACCCAAATGTGATTCTGTAGATTTAAGTGCGCAGTAAAAGCCCCTTTTAACCGTGGATTTCAATAAAGACAAAGAAAAACATTTGAATAAGGCATTCAAAGCAGAGAGTCTGGAGTCTGTTCTGAGGAGCAAATAAGTGAAAGGCAGGCTTTTAGCAAACCTTTCTTTTATTCCGCAAACCTGACCTAATCTAATTACTCATCCTGGGAACAGAGGCAGGTTTTCTTGTGGCCCGAGTTGTTCCTGGCGTTGCTGCAGGAGACCATGACAAATAAGATCCACTCCCAAACAAGCCGAGATTTGAGCTGATAAAACAACTCACCTCTGTTAAGGAGGCCAGAGAAAGACCTCTTTATAAAGAGGCATTGATGTTTTGTCAAAACAGCTCACTAAAGGTCTCCATTAAGATAAAATTATTATTTTTTTTACGTATTTCCTATTCAAAATCTTCTTACATCTTGAAAAAAGCGGCTTCTATTTTTAAACGCACTTCTTGACAGTTCACATATAATCACTGTCTGCATGAAGAGTAGCACTTCTGCACTATTGGGAAAGGTCAGGGGGATGATGAAGGTGAGGTGGTCCGAGGGTCGCTCTTTAGAGGCTGGAGAAAAATCTTTGTCTCTAGTCTCTAGTCTTTTTATTACATTTTGTGAAGACAATATGTTGCCTTTTGACAGATTCAGTGATGTATTTTGCGTTCCACCTATAAACAAACAAACAAGCAAATAAATGACAATAAAACAAACACAATACAAACAAAACACCTCTCTCTAAGAAGGATAAATGTAACTATCACTGCACATATCGCGTAAGACAGTGGGGCGGTTCATGGAGTCAAGAATGTGCCTCCAGGCTTTGAGGTACACTAGCAGGGATCCTTTCAGGGAAAATCACAACTTTTCAAGCTAAATACACCACAGACTATCCCAGATACAGAATATTATATGTTAGTCAAGTTTATTGAAATAGCACATTGTCATACACAAAAGGTCATTCACCTTCACAGGAACATAATGAAAATAAAATAAAGTAATGGAAGAAATAAAAGAAAGCATAAAAAGAAGACTGAAGGTACAGAAGAAGTGTTGATATTGAAATGAATATCTGATACTGATGGTCAGTTGGTAGGACAGCATAGTGGGCAAACCCCATTTCACCAGGTTCAGTTTCAGATCTAGCTGACCACTAGCTGAGCAGCTCCTGCGAATCTAAGAGACCAACCAGGATAATATACTTCAAACATATCAGCGATGTTTTTAGGGCCCAAACCACTGAGTGACTTGTACATGATGAGTAACACTTTGAAATCTGTTCTGTACTGAACTGGCAGCTGGTGCAAGGACCGGAGAACTGCAGTGGATTAGAGGCATGCGTCCATTTGAGAAGAATGGCCTGTCTGGCCAGTTAGGTGGTAAATTAATTACATGCTGTGTTGTGGTGGAGTGGTCTTGGGGGATTTCAAATAGGACTGCCAGGTAAATCTCAGAGGGTTTGCATTCAAAGTGTGCTAGTCGAGTGAATGTGCGGAGCATGCATGAAGCCAGTAGGGGACTTACACCCCTCACAGGCATCATTTTATCTGAGATTATTTTCGCCAATTTAGCATCAACACCGATGAAGTGAGCTTTATGGAGCATGTGGATGAGAAGTGCACCTGGTCCTGAATATGAGTCCAACCTTCGTTTGAACCAGTAGATCCTAGCTCTTGCTCATATAATGGACTGAAAGGATTTAAGGATTTAATCAGATCATAAAATTCGAAGTGGCTTTTGAAAAAGCATCGAGGTTGAATGTTGGATCGATGAACCAGTTAACAGTAGGGATCCACTGCAGTGTTTCATGTAGTGACTGTCATTTAGTATGCTAAGTTTAGATGCTTCTGCACAGTAAATTGTTAAAAGTCATTGAACGCTGTCATGTTGGTTAGCTTACATAACCATCCTGGCGGTTAGGTAGCTGTCCCTGTGATCAGAAGGCCATGAGTTTGAATACCAGGACTGCCAGTTGCACCACTGAGGTTCCCTTGAGGAAGGTACCATCCCCACACACTGCTCCCCGGACACTGTGTTCCTGTCTGCCTCCTGCTTTGCTTGGTGAATGGGTTAAATAAAGAGGAAGAGTTTGACACAATTTTTACTCTCAGGCCTGACTTCAAAGGTCCACTTTACTGTACTTTATAAAAACACCTTACCTCATACTCATACAGACAATCAAAGAGGAGCTTTTAAGTAAAGACCTTGTGCTCCACCACAAGAACAATGTCTTTCATGGAAAAATGTAAAAGTACCTTACTGAGGACAAAAATAAGGCCTCTATATGTTTCCCATGTCAAACCAGGAGTAGTAGAAATGGTCTATGGTTGTATGATGTTGAGAGATACAGTGCTACAGAATAACATTATATGCTAGTTTTAGGCCAGAATACCCTTTTAAGCGTTAAGACCACCTCAATAGATAGAAATAACCGTCTATATCCCAGGACTGACTGTGCCAACAGTTTAGTGGCAGGGAAATAAGTAACATGACGTTATGGGCCTGTCAGGACATATCCATGTCCACTCCTACAGCAGGAACAGAATCTTAAAATAATCCGCCTCTCTGCCGAGTAGAGTTTCTTTCTCTATAGCGCAGGGTTTTAATTGGAAAAATGTGTGTGCGCTCCCTGGGGTGGCTCTGCGGGGGGCTGTAGGAGGCTGGGTTTTGTTCAGGAGCCCAAGCCAGTGCGAGCCACAAAGGTGCGGGAGCAAATCTGCATTTCACACATCTTCACACATGCATAAATGAATGAGGGTGAGCGTAGCCTCTGAGCAAAACGTGTCTGCTCGAATGGAGCTCTTAATACCAGAGTCAGGGAACAACCGGGAGGATGAATCACTGCCATTGGGGGTTTGCAAGAAGGAAAGTTGCGCCGGCCTGGCATTTCTGTCTCCTCCCAACAGGAGGAGCTCTTGAATCACATGAGGAACATGGGGAACTGACACACAAGAAACTGACAATTCTCCAGTGATTTTGGCTGCAATCCGTTGTGCAATGATGCATTACTATGGAAGTGGTGACTGTCCATAACCTCTTTAGGTGTCGCCTTAAACAGATGGGCATTTTTCATCATAGGCTCCGACTGCTTGAGCTGGAATGAGGAAGCTTCCAGCACTGAGGGGCAAAAGGAACACACACAGACACACACACACACACACACACACAGGGGTAGTTATTATCCAATCACTATTCTCTCTTCTGATCACTGGAGGGGACTCTTCCTAAGGGTCCAAACTAGAGGATGCCAGGTAAACGAGATAATTAGAAACGCTCCAAGCATTAGGATTACAGCCTAAAAAAAGAGATGTGCATCTAGTTAAGCTGTCGCTCCATATCCAATTACTCCAGCAAACATGATGGGGACCCCAAGTGAAGGATTGGGGTTTGTAAGTGGGAGACTCCGAGGTGTTACTGGTGTGACACAGCTGCCCTTTTCCACTCGGCTAACGCCTGTTGAGGCACTCTTTAGGGCGTCTCAGGCAAAACAAGGCCACGGACTCAAGGACACTCACCCAAACTCCACAACAGAAATTAAATCACGGCTCCAGCGAACAATGCGAATCACACATCCTCGAATAGCTCTCGCTCGGCTCCGCACAGGCACCGAATTAATGAGGGAGTCTCAGCGGTGCTGAACTGAGTGTACACCACCAAATGGAAAACACATCTCAAGGGGACCACGGGGAGATCTAATTAGTTCGTGTTTACGTCTTTGTGTGACGCTCAGGAAAGAAAAGGACTCTCAAAATGGCTCGGAATTCACGACTTCTCGTCTCATGCCCCCAAAATACTGCAAACACGCAGTCAGGCTGAAAGAACAGCACAAACACAGCAGTTACAGGACTACAGAAACAAATCTCAGTCTCTTTTAAACTGGATTAGTTTTACCAGAGGACGGTTGGGGAGGTGTTTGACTGCCTGATTGATGAACTATATTGCTTAACCAACAAACCACAGATAGCATGGATGAGCGATGTTTGTCTCAACAACAGTAGCAATGCAGCGAACGTTATGTTATTTAGCTTACATTGGTGGCTGGTGTCCTGGCGGTTAGGGAGTTGCCCATAGGACTAAAAGGCCATGGGTTTGAACCCCAGGATTGCTAGTGGCACCACTGAGGGATCCCACACAATGTTTCGCTGGTTCCCATGTCTTCACTTAGTGAAAGGGTTAAGGGAGAGAGGGAGAGAGGGAGCCATCACTTCAGTATGTGCAAAAGTTTTCCAATGTGAATTATCAATAATTATGTCAATATCATTTAATACATCTCTATTATTAGTCTAATATTACTATACTGCTTTTATGTGCAATAAAATACTCCTCAACTCTATTAG
>JBBPDH010000124.1:2464771-2481413 GCA_037974565.1 Clupeocharax schoutedeni
TACACACACACACACACACACACACACACACACATACACACACACACACACACACACACACACACACACACACATACTAAACAATAGGCATGGATTTATTACCTCCCAGTGTGGTGAGCTACAGTGTGCTACAAATAACATGCAACAAACACCACTGGTTGGGCAGGATCAATGCAGCATCAAAGATAATGACAGCACAGATGATCACAGACACAGCTGACTCTCCCTGCCAAGCATTGTGATGTGTGCGTTTATTTGTGTGTGTGTGTGAGTTCCAGATCAGTCATACAGGAGAGAACCATGGCCCACCAGGCTGAGTGTATTTAAGGCAGGGCTTGCATGGCATCCACTGCCCTGATGCACTGAGCCTCAGGGCAGGCCTGGAGGGTCTGGACTTAGTTTAGAGGGGCCAGCACTCACTGTGTTCATATACCAACCCGTAACACACCGGAGGAGGTGCCACGGAGATCCTCACTCTCAGGTCCTGCTCACATGAGGGCCTCTGGGTAAACGAGAGGTAGGGGGCTACAATCAGGATCAGCAAACACATTTGAGGGACCTGGAGGCTGTCCCTCTGAAAGCAAGAGGATGGCAGTACGGTTCATTCAGCCTTCAGCGCAGCAGAACATCCTCTAATCTGCTTGTGATCCTTCATGCTGAACCGGGCAAGCCTCAATCCTCATGCAACGCGCCCTGTGTGGCAGGTGTCTGCCTTTCCGTGGGTGGAAATTAAATCCCACTTACGCGCGAACACGGAGGCTGACATTACAAAAGGCCAGTAGCTGTTTGAGATGTTGGCAGGAGCCTTTCCTCCGTCAGCGCCAGAGTAGCACATGCGGCTGCTCAGTGGAGACGGAGAGCTGTCAAAGAGCTTTCCACCATGGCTTCGCCGCCGCAATATGTTTTAACTCTACTCCACCGCACCTGCTTTTAATGTTCTAGAATGTTTCAGCCCAAGCTCCTTCCCCTTTACAACACAGGCCATATTAACACCAGCTGGGGCTGTGTCACTCCAGTCGTGATTTATTCAGCGCGTACAATGTTTCTATCAAAGTCTTGCATTCAGCAGGGCCTAAGAGTGTCAGAGCTTCCCAGGGGTGGGGTACAGGGCACAAGGGCGAACCATTAATCTTCCCTGAGCCTGAAAAACAACTTAACACAAAGATTAAGCCCAATTTATCCATCTGAGGGAGAAAAAGGGCCACTGTACTCCACCAAACATTAACACATCACTGACCTAATACATTCAATTGAATTGCTGTTACTCCTCAGCACATTATCACTTGGCTTCTTAGGAGAATGCAAAATACATTGGATGAACTTTCAGTAATCTGAGCCGGCAGTCTGAACGTCTTATGTCTTTAAAGGATACAGTGTCATGACAGAGTATTTGGCTTATGTTTTGTTGGGTTAGGTGTCGGCTAGTTATTATGTGACAGTTGTTGTACAGATGCTCTGACCGCAGTATCTTGGTTAAATAGTTGACATGGATTTAAGCTGTTTTTCGGGTAAGAAACAGTTGTGGATTTCTTAAGCACTGATGTACGTCACTCTGCATAAGAGCGTCAGCTAAATGCCGTAAATGTAAATGTAAATATTTGCCCACGTTTTTTTTTTTCTGTTCACGTTTTTCAAATGAAATTGAACGTAAGACAGACAATATGAGTAAACAACATTTTACGGAAGGGAAATAAAAACCACCAATTACTGTTCTTGCATGAACAAGTAATGATCCGGTTAGTCACTTAATTAACCAAATTAGCCAACCGGGTTCAATTATCTAACACATACTCAGGTTTGATTATTGCCAGTAAAAGACGACTGATCTGCTGAAAAAATGTAAAAGCTCTCAACAACATGCTGCGGGCAAAGAAATTCAAGTTTGTTTGTGGGAACTTGGAAATTGTCATCTGGAAAGGATTACACAGCCATTTCTGATGCTCCAGGAGCCCCAGATAATCACAATGAAAGCCATTGTCTCCAAACAGGGGTGGGTCTTCCCAGCTGTGGTTGACCTACCAAAATTGCTCCAAGAGCAAAGGCAAGTCTGTGAAGGACCATGACATACATCTAAGGAACTGCAGGTCTTGCTTGCCTCAGATGAGGCCAATGTTCATGATTCTTTAAGAAAAAATACCGAACAAAAGGACTGGGCACAAGTGGTGGAGAGGAAAGAAAGTTCTGCTGGCCAAGAAAAAAATATTCTTGACCCCCAAGCCTTTATGTTTTGAAGTGGTCTAAACAAAGTGACTTAAACCCACTTAAGATGCTGTGGCAGGAACTTAAACAGGCAGTTCATGCTCAAAGGCCCTTTAAGGGGCCTGGATTTAAGCACTATTGATATATGCAATATGTTTTCTGCTTTTGGTATTAAACTCACTGATGCATATAACCAGTGTTTCAATGTCGCTCTATGACACAGAAACAGAAGTGTAGCAACCAGGCCCAGTAGACAAAAACATTTTCTCATTCAAGGATTGGCCAGGGAGCTTTTCTTCTCCTCATCTAATACTGTTAGGTAAGCAATCATTTTATTCATACATTTCTTTTCAACAGAATACCAATCACATTGTATCTTTAAACCTGTGAAGTAAAGATTCAAAGGCCAACACTACATCAACTGACAGAAGCTTCGGAATTTAGTAATCCTGAAATTATTATCTGAATGGACTCACTGGACCAGTTCACCTCAACTAAGAATGCACTAATGTAACAGGTTCCATTCTGGAAGTGCTTATCCAAAACAGAGCGTCCCGAGCAGCTACGTTACACACCTAACTGCACGCCGCCAGCCACCAGGTGCTGGAGGATAAATAATAACTGGGGAGGGTGAACGGTTGCTGTAATTTCTCAAGGTCGGATAACAACCTTGCCCTGCCATTTCAACAGTCCTGCAGCAGTTGGCAAGTCCGTGCATAAGAGCCAAACTTAGCAAGCGAGGCTACATCCAGTCCACTAATTCATGAGTGTGGTGCGTAAAACCCAGTCACAAGGTGTAGGAGGCAGGAGAGGTTTGAGCCTCGATTCTGGATAAGGGAGAAACAATGAAGTGCTATTCTTAGAAGCGGCTGCCTGGCATGGGCTCTGACACATTGGGGAATGAGCACGTTGACTGTGTGGAATGGCTGAAGCCCTGGGCAGATAAATGAACAAGGTGTCTGAGTGATCCGGCTTACAGGAAATATGCCAGTTGTCTGGAGAATTCTTATTGGTCTATTAACCTTGATGGCTGAGTATTTACAGTGCAAGAACAAAGCCCAGGCAGCATGTGTTGCTGCAAAAGGTTATGATTAAACAAACCAGCAAGTGCCCTCATAATTAAACGGCCCGAGTCTGAGTAGAATGGTTTCCACAGCAAGGCTGATATTCCCAGGTTTAAGATATTTTTAGCCCTTTGACCTCTCGGGGGGCAAAATGGTTTCGGGTATGCATTGACTAGAAATGAAGTTGTGAATGGATCTATGAAGGTTTGAGGAGGTGGCTGCAGGAATGTAAACAGAGCTGCTGATGTCAGTGCGGCGTTAACGGGCCGAGCCCATGCACAGCAGGCTCTTTATCGAGTGTTTGGTGCGAGGTAAAGCTCAAAGGCTGCTCTCATCAATGCATGCAGTGTAGCTTTCCTTCAACCGCCTCCAATACAGACATGAAAGTGGTCAGGGGGGGTTTCTATAAACATGCACACACATACAAACACATACCTAAAAATGCAAACAGGTTCGGGTAGAACAGAGGCGTCTCTATGAGCAGAGACACAGAAGAACTCAAAGAGGTTGGAAGGAGACCTCGTTACACTGACTTAATTACGCTCTCCAGAACCTGACTGCTAAATTAAAGCTGATGTACAGTCCTCCTGTGTCTGAGTGATGGGAAATGATGAAGTGCTCCAAATGAAAGAGTCTACAACAAGCACAGCTGTAGCACCAATATGATCTTGACCTGGAAAAATAAGCATCTTTACTTCTCTCTGTAAAATGATTCTCCAATAGCAACAATCTCAACACTACAATCTCTGCAGAGTTACACATTTGCACCAATGTTATCAGTCATGTCAGAGCTTTCCCCCTGGCTAGTAATCGTGTGCTGTGTTGTTTACACTATGTGTTTATGAGTAGTTTAGCATGTGTGGCGAAGGCTGGTGGAATACGCCCACAGGCAACAAATGCAGCGAGACAACAGCAGCATTGTCTCTTTAGCAGCATGAATAATTCTGGTGCTTCCATTAGGCTAATTTCATTATCATACATCATAATGTCCCTGTGTTTAAAGGCCCGCATTATGGGAACATGGGGAGTTTTATTATGTGCGGTTTTCTAATTTTCCCTGCACAAAACGGATCCTGCGTTATTGCGCCGGCTGATCCTCGGGCTGAAGTGCTCTGCAAGGCCCCAATGTTTTTCAGTCTCACTATTTCCTCTTAATCACAGTGCGATAGAGGCAAGGAGAGCGGGAATCAGCTGCAGGACTTACCAGCAGGAGTCTGCGTGGAGCTTAGAGTGAAGCCTCACACAATCATCCTCAATCCAGACAGACGAGCCAACGCAGCAGATCCCAGAGCAGGTATGCAGAGACACACACATACTACGACAGACGTCCATAAGAGCAGAGTGTCTAACTGAGGTGCTACAGCATCCTGAGCCACAAATGTATCAAATGGCGCATTTCCACTGACCCAAGGAACTGTGCCATACTGCAAACAAATCTTCTTCCATTATAAATAAATCTTGTTCCATTACAAAGCACTGCTTTCTGGTTGGTCAAAATGTCATTATAACCTGGAAAGAGGTCATTCATTTTTACCGTACGCACAATAAAAAAACCCAAAAAACAATCGAGACAGAAACTATCAACTGGGAAGTCGACAAAAGATAATTACGACTGTCTGTTTAGGCTGAAGTTACAATTCAGAGAGAGTTTTCTATGACTCTAACAAATTTAACTTTAACAGTGTTATGAACGCTAAGGTGCACCAGGACATCACTAATAACTTAGCTCGGTTAGATTTTCGTCACATGGCTAAAAAATGCTGAGACAAAGTAGAAACTCAAGACAATAAATAATAAAAGGACACAACATCAAAAGCAGCCCTGACAGGTAACTTTGCGCTGGTTCGACTCCATGGACTTTGTTTTGGGACGAAAACCGAACATAAACTGGGAGATCTAGGCTGCCGGGACATCAGAAACACTCTTACACTGGAAAATCAAATTGTGCTGTAATTTCCGTGCCTTCGTAGTACAGTTTAGGTAGAGTACGCCAAAAGTGATCCAGAAACAATGACGTGTGCAAACTAATCTGAACTCTTTGTTTAATCTCAATACCTCATGTAAAGGCTAGCCGGGGGTACTAACAGTCAAGACAAAAAGACACCTGCTCTGAGATTCATTTGGAAAACTGGAAGACAGTGGTTCCTGAATCCTGCACTGAGTCTCTGCTAGCCATGATGAATGCTTTGCTTAGTGAAGCGAAAGACTGATGGGATTGACTGAGCCCTGAGGCAAAACTTACCAGGAGCTTTCTTCCACATCCAGCGCACAGTGACCTACAGAATCACACCCACTGAGCCCTGCTGGTGTTCACCTCTTGCCCAAGCCATGGTGACCGCGGACTGTAATTAAGCATTGTTAACATATGCCTACGTAAAAGCAGCAAAAATGATGGAGTAAATAAGTGACTGATGAAGGTCAACAGTATGCAAATTAAGGGAAAATGACTGCCACACTGCCGCAGACCAAGTAAAAGTTAATATATTCCCACTAGAAAATTGTGACATTTTCCGAAGCCAAAAAAAAAAAAGAAGACGAAAAAAAGAACTGCTGCCCCCCTTGGCCCACTGTGCTTGCTGATACTCAGCACACTGTCAGCATTCATCTTAAGTATGTGCCTGGGTCTAGACTGTTAATGCAGGCTGGAGTTTCAGCAGGGGAAAACCACGGCTGCACGGCAAGCTAGAGGGGTGTTGTGGATCTGTCAAAGAGGCAAGGTCAGAAACAAGGATGGCTAGTTGAGAAGACAGTTGACATCAAGCCTCAAACCTCGGACTCTTCAGGCTTACAAATTCAGTGTCTTTCACGAAAACACATTCAGCTGACAACTACTACGATTGGGGCAACGATCTGGAAAATGTTCTTGTTTTGTTGTGATGTTACATACACTGTGGACAAATTGTTGTGACTGGGTTTTAATCGCCACTAATTTTTCCTTAAATGACATGAAAACAAGAACTTCATTAAGGTACCCTATCAACTGTGATCACTGAATGATGAATTCAATTGAGAGTTGTATGCTCATCCTGTAACGAATGGTGTTCTTTGCTCTTTCCTGTATTTACACAACTAGCAATCATTGCCTAATATTACAGCCCGACTGATTTATCGGCAGGCCGATATTATCGGCCGATATTAGGCATTTTCCAGACTACCGGCATCAGCGTTTCTAACGCCCGATAAATGAATATTTCGAAAAATCAAATCAAAACGGACGAAACACCCTTCAACCATGACATGAGTGCTGCCGTCGTATAGTTTGTCCACCAGAGAGCACTCTACACCGTCCCTGTTGGCTCGTGTAGAACGCGCCACGCATCTTGCGACCTGCCGATCCAGCCAGAGTCGGGCGGAAAGAAGCGGTTATCCGCGAGCGAGATCATCGGTGAAGTGTGTTCAAGAACTAATGTTAGGGAAATCTGTTCATGTTTTGTTGCGCGTTTCTGAAATAAAAAAAAAATATATATACATATACATATAATATATCGGCCGGTTTATTGGAAAATCGGATTTTACAACAAATATTTATATTGGTATCGGCCTTCAAAATCCTTTATCCGTCGGGCTCTACCTAATATTGCTATTTTTTCTTTACAGCCAGACCACAGTTGTATTAACTTCATCGTGCAGATGATTTGTAATTCCATGTGTCACTGAGATTATTGAAGTTATAGGTGATTAACTGTTTAGATAGGAGACCAGCCCACTTTTATGCTCTTTTTAGACATAAAACTTAATTTGCTGACCTCCTTTACTTTGATATGGGATCTTTCACAGCAATAAATCAAGGAAGTTAATGGGACTCATTCTGGCAAAAGGTTATAGTATACCACCATACATCTTCCCATAGGGAAAAGCATAAGGACCTACAACAGCTAAAAATATGGCCCGATGGAAATTCAGCGCTGACCTCTTCACTGCTGACGCAAAGTAAATTATTTCATATGGATGCGGGTGGGAGTTAGCGTGGGCGGTCACCCTTGACGAGACAGGCGACAGGACTCCCAGAGACAAATATGGACGAGAACAGCTCAAGTAAACAAGCCAAGTCATAATGTTCTTATTTTTACTCATTTCATTCCACTGCAGTGCTCCCAAAACGGTTTCCACAGACAAAGGAGTGGCACTGATTCGAATACTCCCGACAAGATTATTCCTTGCTTGACCTGCGTACTGCAGCGCGCCGGAGCAGTTCATTTTGAAGGAGGGGAATAATTACACATGAATAATGAGCAAAGCAAGCTTTTCACCATTTGTTTTCCAGAGCAAAAGGCCTTTTAAACCTGTAATTTGCTTTGTACTAGCTGCAGAGGAGCTCATGAAAAAATACGTTCGAACAAACAGCCGTACCCCATGCTGTGTGATCAACAACTCTTCCCGGTTCAGGGTAAAATGACAACATACTCCATGCAACAATAATGCAATCAGAACCCATTATATCAGCGACAAGGGGAAAATTCATCCTCACCCTCTCTGTCATTCTCCCATGCCCCTAGGGAGCCAATGAAGGTTAATTTATTCAAATCTCCCAACCACTCATTTCTATTCCATTAAATAAAACTAATGAATCTTTGGTTAGCGTCTAATCAGCTTTATGCTGTCAGAGCCTCCAGATCTCTCCAGGAACACGGCACCAGGGCACACTGACAAAAAACCCAGTGATAGAACCATTTCTGAAAAGGTTACAGCAATTTCAACAGATAGGCATACATGTGTATTTGTCTATGTGCAGAGAAAGTAAATTAGGGAGGAGAGGGAGAGATAGAGAGAGAAGAAAAAAGGCACGTAAAAACAAGAGAACCCCTGAAAAGCAAGATAAAGACTTGTGAAGTAAGATAATGTCCTTGGCTCTTTTTCTATTTCAAATCATGGGATGTTGTATAGTGTCGAGGGTCAGAGAGGCCTCAGACAAAGACGGCACAACGGAGCACTGATTACAAATTCTAAGGTTTACCAGAGTCAACACTACAAACACAAAGTCTCTGCCAAAGTCATTAAAAAAAGATTATGATCTAAATTACCCTATTAAGACAAACCACACTGTTAGAGGGACAGATTCTAAGGATGCATGTCCAATTTTCCTTTGCTATCTAGGACTCAGCCAATCACATCATACCACCAACACTAGGAAAGGGAGGGTTACTGTGTCCTGACTCCACGTTACTTGAAGCCAGTCTTTCTGGGGTGCCGCTAACACAATGTTATTGTATGGTGTCATGAATCCAATCCACTGCAATGCCTCCCACCACACCACCTCAAACCATCAAATGACTGCAGTCCTCGGAATCCCTGCCACACCCTTCAGCCACACCCCCCCACACCCACCTCCCACCATCACTCTTTTAGCCAGAGTTTTAGCCACGCCCCTCGGTCACAACAAACACGCCCACACACGGAACCAATCTTCTAGTCCAAATTTAGACACGTGCATTCATGAGCGACCACAACCTTGTTCACTCATGACTCTATCTCCCTTGTTCTCTGGATTACTGTTTGCCTTGCTCTTATCCCATTGCCTTATCCCATTGTATGGGCTTTGGTTTAGTGGTCCTTGCCTGTTACTCTACAAACTTTTCCAGCCGTCTTGTGCGTCCTCTGGTCACCATTTTGTTCATCTACCTTCCCGTGTACCGACTGTTACTAATCAACTACTCAGTGTTTTGTATTCTCTTTGAACTCTTGTCACCCATATCGCAAAATAAAACCTCTCTGCACATCTACGTACATAATCTGCAACTGTGCTTCCCTCGGAACCGTGTCATATGGCTTAATACGATTAACTACCATTTCTGTTTTAGACTCTTGGGACATCGGCAGAGATCAAACTTACAATCTACAACTTGAGAGCCTATTTCATGTAAATGAGCTATTGTATAAACTGTTTAACTTTTACTCCTTTCTTAACCTTATAGAATTAAATGTTTGCTAATCCAGATGAAGTCCCAATTTCCACAGTTCATAACTGGGAATCAGCGCAAAAATCCCATACTGGTGCATCCATAATACGTCCATAATATGCTGTTTTTCAGGTAAGAAACAGTCGTGGAATTCTTAAGTACTGATGTACGTTGCTCTGGATAAGAGCGTCAGCTAAATGCCGTAAATTTAAATGTAAATGTAATAAGAGATACTGCCACCATCAACCACAAAGAAGATTTCTGAACAAGATTCATACAGACGTGTGAGGTGCGTGAAACGTCTGCATTCAGTTAAACACATTTACACTCTTCCAAAATATATTACCATAATATGACGCATAAATACAGTCATAGATACCACCCACGAGTCCAAACGTCAGCACAGGCGTCACTCATATGACGGGCCAGTATTCACTGAAGGTGGAGGTCTTGGTGGGCTTAATCATGACACCTGATTAATCAAGTCCTTTTCTCTGTTAAGGAAGAGAGTCCGTCAGTGAGATTAGGTGTTATTGTGCAGGGTTGGAAGAAAAGCTTGTGGCTCCTAAAGAGCCTAGTTGTGTTTAAGGGAGGAAGGAGAAAGGCCAACTCAATGGCAGTACTGTAACCACAGCCTGTTTTCTTCTGTGTTGACACATTTTTACAAATCTGAAAAATCTGACATGGTCTGGGGTGAGCTCTTTTAAAAGAGCTGATTAAAACCAGGAGCCACGGCCACAGAAATGTGCCAGGGACGCCAAGCTAACAATTTACCGTGTAACTGACTTTTTACCGTGTAACTCTTTAGACTACCCTGTGATGGAATTTCAATATAAAACGCCTTTATTTCCATTTACCCAGAAAGCTCTCAAGAAAAAGAACAGGCTGCCAAACAAATGCGGCGAGACTTTAAAACAAAACCAAGCTGTAGCGTGAGTCTGGAGGAACAGAGGATGCAAATATCTGTAAACGACGGAGAGCCACTGGAATGCCCTAAACTAAACAAGCTGGTGAAAGCTGCCTGCATCAGGTCCCAGAGCTGGTCCCAGAGCTGAATCCGGAGCCAGCCAGTTTAACGTCTCACTCATTTGACCAATAAAGAAATATGCACAGCATTGAGCCGATCTGGGGAAAAGTGGTCGGATTTATCATCTGTGTTTATTATTAGGCTTCTCTTTTATTCTGACACCTATAATACCCAATGCTGGCTGAATGTGTTTATCACAAATTCTAATAGGGACAAATATTCATCTAATCCGGCACAGATGATTAGGATAGCAGACAGAGCAATGTGCCACAAATAAACCCTGGCTCGCTACGCACAAGCGATGCCAATCACTGGAGTCTGTGATGGGGCTTACTCCTCTGTGTGGATGCGACGGGACCAGCTTGTCTAAAGGGAGCGCAATCTCCTCCACGGTGGATGAAAAATACTGCCTGATGAATTGATATGACAAGCAAAAGGATTTAATTTTCAAGACAATGATGCACTTAAAGATGGTAAACCAAATCCTGCCAAACAGATTAAATCAATAGAAGGCAAGTATGAGTGTGTGAGTGTGAAATGTCCTTCTTTTCTTCTTCTGGTTCGTCAGTATGACGGAATCAGAGGCTGAAATCCGCACGTCTAAATTTAAACCCTGAAGTCATTAGATACACAGAAAATAGACAAAAATGTTTAAAGCACTCTTTGAAATGGAGCTCTATTCAAGGCTATTTATGGCTGTAGATATTAGTCCCTGTGAGGAGAAAATAAGCAGCTTCCTCATCTGCATGAGAGCCTGATATTTTAATGCCACAGACTCCCTCAGAGCGCGGACATCAGTCAAACATCCCCTCTGATGGTTCTCCAGAAAATCTCCATGTGCTTCTTTAAAGGACGCATCCAGGTGGACCACAGCCCCAAAAGAAATGCAGTCTAATGCACGGTCGAGCACATGCTTCTCTTAGTTTGGAAATAAACGGAAGAAAGTTGGGTCAGTTCTGTAAAGGACCAAATTAAGTGGGCTCCCCCAAAGCCAAAAAAATATTTTTGTTGATGTTAGTGTTCATATCTCAAACTAGAGCAGTGCAATATATGACAAGACAATATGTCACAGTATGTTTTTCTGAGAACACCAGGCAAAGATTCAACACTGACCAATGGCACGTTTTGTTACAAAGAGAGGATAGTGTGAAATGTTATTTGTTATTATTGTTTCTGATATTTCGTAAAATGGGTCTCATTAGGATTTTACTCTTATTTATACAAGTCTCCATCATCACCAAATTCATAGCTCAAGCAACTGTAGTCTTGTTTTAAAATAAATATTTCCCTCTACTATTTTACCTCTAGTAAAGTGCCAGCAGGTAACAGTTATGAACCTAAATGCTGTTTGCCAACTGCCATTAAACAACAAAGGAAGAACTATTACTAGTTTAGAATAAAAATTGAATATCAACAGCATATGTCCACTCTTAGTAACACGTGACTGGCTCCTATCAATGTCCCGAACATCGAAAAAAAACACCTTCTAATAAATGTTCAATAAAAGACAATTCAAGTAATATGCTAAAATCAATTCAAGTCAAAGTCTTCAAGAAGGATTAAAAGTTTGGACATCATATTCAGATTCCAGCTTATTGCCTCCATAGACATGATCAACAAAAACATCAATAAAGGAGAAAAATCTGAGCTAAAGTAGGGCATCTGTATTTACTTCACCTGCTTTACATTACAATACACATGTGCTGGCGTTTCTAATCTATCATTTCTAAATGATGCTGTTTAATGGCTGTTTTAAAATTAAGTGTTTCAAATTTCAGAAATAAAATCCCTGGAGCTAAGACAGGCTACCAATCTGAAATTGGGGTGGAGGTAGCTCAGTGGGTAGGATACTTGCCTCCGGACCAAGCAGTCACAGGTTCGAATCCTACCCCCTGCCCCCTGTAGTTAGGGAATGGAAGTTGCTTTGGATAAAAGCGTCTGATAAATATGAAAATATAAAAATAAAATGTAAATGTCTGCTGCATCAAATACTGTGACACATCATCTTTAGGAAACAGATTCTGTTCTCTGTTCTGTGTTATCAGTTCAGATGTGTATCTTAAATGAGTTTTAAAGTTACACTACATTCACCTTCCAAAGGGAAAGGGGCATATTTGTACAATTTCATAATTTAACTACTTCATTATTTAAATAGAAAGATAATCTAAAATTCCTGAAGCTAAGGCTATAATGAATATAAATGAACCTTTCCCTTTTAGAATGTGGTGCATTTCTTCACTCTGACTGTGTGGTTTTCTTCCAGTGAAATCTTTCTGGCGTCCCTATACCCCCCCACACACACCCATACACACACACATACAAACAGAGAGGGAGGGATGTCACCCACATGTAGAGCCCAACCTTAATGAAATGTTGCGTCTCACTAGAGGGTGCTTAAGCAGATGTGGGAGAATGGAGCCCTTGCAGCACTTTATTTGGTTACTGGCTTAAATAAAAGTGATTAAAATGCTGGTGCTTTGTAGGCAAGCAAAAAGCCTGGGCTGAGCAGCGTGAGTAGCAATTCCCAAGGATGCTGCTCCGATATCTGGGAAATATATAAAGAAGGAGGCCAAAGTAGGACACATAAAACCCCTAGACCTCTTCTTATGGTCCATGTGGACTCAGGGTAGCGATGAAGGAGACGGAGCATTCAGCCATGCCTAAACCCACACACTAAACAGCAGACCAGGCAGGGTAGAGTCCAGAGCCAACTGAGCGTGTTCAGCTAGGCCCCACAGCAACACTAAACCACAGGAGCTACATTAGACAGGACTTACATTACATTATTAACCCTCAAAAAATGATCAATGTGTCGGTGCGTCACAAGCACACCACTGCTAAAACATTGTCCTTTGCAAAAGTACACATTTATATGTAGCTTCCGTGTGTTTGTGACAAAACTGGAGGATTCATATGTCACAGAAAGCTTGGTTTTGTGATCATGTGTCATGTAGATCCAGAGATCTCAAAGTGTTAAAAGTCATGAAATTAATGTTTTTTGGAACTTTAAAAACGGCATTGATTTTTACAAAGGGCAGTGTTTAAATGATGCGGCAAAATAAGGGTCTAAGTCCCTCAAGATAAGGGTCTAAGTCCCTCAAAATAAGGGTCTAAGTCCCTCAAAATAAGGGTGTAAGTACCTCAAAATAAGGGTGTATGTCCCTCAAAATAAGGGTGTATGTCCCTCAAAATAAGGGTGTATGTCCCTCAAAATAAGGGTGTATGTCCCTCAAGATAACCCAAACAAATCACGAGTGTAATGGACGACCACAGAGGCGGAGACGGTTGAAAGCAGGTGATAATGTTACTCACGGTGAGTCCCATTCAAGGAGCTTTGTGAAGAGGAAGAGGAAGAGTGTGAATGTTTAGTATTGAAAACGCTGAAGGGTATTGCTCAACTAATTACCGGCAGCAGAGAAATCAGGCAGAAGTATTAAGTAAAGAACTGCTTTCGCGGTTTAAGTTTTGCTGAAGATATACAGATAGCAGTTTCACCAAGGAGGCTATTGCTCCAACACCACTTCTCTGACTCACAGATGACTGAAAAGGGGAGAGGGCAAACTGAATCATCTCTCTAATGAGACCCCAGCAACTGAACAAACAAAACTTTACCAAGCCTTGGGGAAAAGCGTCTGTTAGTCAGCGCACATTCAGTGGCAGGGGAATTCATTCTGCATATGCCACACATTTGCAGCGTTTTAACTGAAACGTCACCCGGCTGACTAATGTACTGCTTTGACAGTGTGAAGGGGAGTGATGCTGATTTTTCCTCCTCTATTTTCTATTTCTTTTCTATTCTATGACATTACCTAGCACTGCCATTTAGATCGGTCACTATTGATTATAGTGGTAATCGTAATGCTTTGTTTAACCCTTTTGAAAACGCGAGAACAAAGTACTCAGGAACAGAATGCTGAACATTCCCTGGCGCAGTTTCAGACTCAGCTGATCGCTATTAACTAAGTGTCATAAAGCAGAGAAAAAACAAACAAGTTTATATCGAATGTATTTAAAAGGTGAGCGCCAACTCTTAAAAACACAGTGCTAATAATTCCCCTTGTGGAGAAGTTTAGACTGCGCCTTTAAAATGATCTAATTAATCAACAAGTTGAAAAACTAATTTTTTTCTTTTTTTAATCGAGTAACTGTGACAGTCCAACCGTCGTAACGTTAAACTTGATAGCTATATCCAACATTTAGCATCTGGAGATACACACGCACAAGCGCGCACACACACACACACACACACACGCGTGTGTGTATATGGACAATGGCTTTTTGCATGCTGTTATTGCTCACTCTATCAGTAACGCTGTTTTTACACTGCATTTCATAGTTGTTTAGCACAAATCTGCTGTAAGTAACCGATCAATGTTTTTCTGTTTCTGGTGAAAATAACAAATACATTTTTTTCCCCTCCCACATAGTGTTTATACTCCCAATCAAATCTATTTCAAGGTTATATTGTCATTTTTGTAATGTAATGCATGATTTATTACAGTTTATTATTACTTTGTAAAACTCTGCTTACTTGATTGATCACCAAAAGATCTCAGATATTACTTGATTTCTACATTATGACTTAAAGTGTGTGGCCTCATCTGATTCTAGAACCTACATTTGATGTTCTTAAGGTAGCCTAACCCGTTTTACACTGGATACGTGTCCGCTGTGGTGCGGCTGCGCTGCGTTTCCATTCCGTTCGAAGCCATGCGCCAATTCGCACTAGACGCGTTTGTGGTATCTGTTCCAGCGCGCCGCTGGTTTGCGAGATCACATGATCACGGGAGAATTGTAAGATCGCGCGGGATAACGTGATAACAACCGTGGGTAAACCAACGGCATTTGTTTTGCTGGTTTTTTTTTTGCTTCTGCAAACATTAGTAGTAGCTTCCTAGTTAATTTTGTGCTCAGCTACTTCTGTTTAAATACACTGGTCAACAATATGTGGGTTATATATGATTTTATAATCATAAAATTATGGTCGTCTGGAGTTGGCGCATGCGCTCTGCGATGCGTTCTTGATCCGTATCCATCAAAATTAGACTCGATGCGTATCTCGGTGGACTGCCGGAGATGTGACGGAACAGAGACGTAGCGGAGATGCAACGCATCGGATCTGGTGTAAACTGATGCATTGACTTTACTGGTGCCGATTAGCTGCGGCTGCCATGTCGGAGACGCACCACAATGCAGATGCATCCGGTGTAAACCAGGGGTAAGTTCTACTCTCTAATAGCTGTGCTCAGAATTTTATGCTCTTTTCCTGAGAGCAGGCCACAGAGAAAGAGTGCAGAGTAACTGGAAGAGTGTGTAAACTACGCCTGACCACTCTTCATTCCCACTTTCTCTCACTCAGGCTTTCAGAAGATTTGTAGCACAAATGCAGTGTGACAGTAATACAAGGTCACATGACCATCTGTTCATTCCCATTTGGTTTCCCAGCTGTTTGCCCCTTTCTCTGCCATGCGTCGTGTCTGCTTGGGCAAGAAAAAAAAAAAACTTAAATCAAATGACATGCAACAAATCAGATTTTCCCCAATAGTTCCACTTGGAAATGTGCCTCTGTGTGTGCAAAGCCTACGGTAGGAACAGACAGACCTTTCAGACACAGTAAGGTCACTTGGGCCATTAAAGCTATAAAGGACGGGGCCAATTAGCCTGGTCATGGATTACAGTTTAGCAAAGCTCTGAAATGAAACAGAGCCAGCAGTCCATAACAGCCTGATAATAAAGAGACCGAGCGGGCCGGGGCAGTTCAACTGCATTGTGGGAAAATATGATACGCTCAGTGAAAATAACAACCCAATCACAGCTCTGCAATGCAGCTGTGATGGAAATCTGATAATGGTGTATTCACTTGTTTAGTCTCCAGTCTGTCCATTCGAAGAAAACTCAGAGGCCTAGTGGAGATGTTATAATCACAGAAGGTCAAGCACATTATGAAACTGTTCTCCAAGTTCTTCTCTGATATAACCACTGACTGACCTGATGTATCAGGTTTTCAGCTCACATAAGCCTCGACTCTGACATAACCTCTCTGACTTGAACAGCTTTTCTTAAAAATATTTAATCAAAATCACATGCCAAACACCATCTATGCTTTATTCAAGTAATTTCTTAGCTACTGTATTAGTTAAAATGATGTAACTCAGGTTTTATTTTAGGCCTCGTCCACAAAGACGTTTGAAATGAACGTGCTCTGAACAGTATAGGCATTTTTGTGGCGTTTGGTAGCGACGCTTGATCGACGTCAGCAAGGCGTTCGACTGCCGTTAGTGTGACACCGTTTAACGCCAGCCTGACACCCGATCTGTAGTTTCGTATAGTTCTGCACTGAGAACACGAATCCCTATTCTTTCTTAAAACGCACCGTTAACATTCTTGTTTTAAAAATCCTCCCGATACGGCGCCGTAGGCAGGAGAGGAACAAACGTGGTTTTTCGCAGTTGCAG
>JBBPDH010000124.1:2669068-2686038 GCA_037974565.1 Clupeocharax schoutedeni
AGGTTGGTGTGTATGATAGTATGGTAGTGTATGTCAGAGTGTCTGCGCTTGTGTTGATTTGTCAGTACAGTCCCAATGTGACTATAAGGGGACACTTCTCTTGCTTTCTTTTCATTTTTCATCATTAAAAAACAAAAAGTGTTACTGTTACTGTTATTACAGTCACTCTGTACTAGCCTTAGGATGATAACAATATTATTAATCACAAATTTCATAATCATTAATTACATTAGTTACCAGGGGTACACTCAAATGAATAGCCAGGATAACTTTTTTTTCTACCTTAAATCTATTGTATATATATTGTATATTCTAACGTTACATTAACACACAAGCGTATTTTGTACCTCCGAATACACTGTCATTAAATTAGTTTCAGAGCTACACTATGCAGAGTGATACCTCTCCATGGCCAGGATTTGGGCGCCTCTGCTATAAAGGGGACAAAAGGACAGAGCAGCATTTCAGCTGGATTACTTTTTAAAGGAGGTCTTGTAATGTAATTTGTTGGAGACTTGACAGGCTGATGCAAGAGAAATAGTTCATTCAGGTGGGTCTTGTGATTGAGCTTATGAGGAAGATGCATTGAAACAGAAGACAAGCATAAATCTAATTGGTGATGTATCACCAGCTGGTTCGTTATCTAATACCATATGAATGCACTAGAGCAAGCCTGCATTAATCCATATATTCAGAATCAGAAAACTCTATTGATCCTGGAGAATGTTGCGTATGTTACCACTGCATAAACAGAAACACAGAGACAAATGTGATTTAGAATATAAAGTCTTAATATATATAATAAAACCTCAGTATGAAATACACTATGCTATACATGAATGCTGGAGCTTTAATACCATAGAAAGGTAACTTACAGTTAAGGTTAAACTTACAGTTAAGTGAATTATTAATAACAGAAATGGTGTTTACGAGTATGATATTGTACATATTAGAGGTGTAACATAGGGTGGAGGTAGCTCAGTGGGTAGGATAGTTGCATTCAGACCAAGAGGTCATGGGTTCAAATCCTACCTTCAGCATACCACCACTGGGTCCCTGAGCAAGACCCTTAACACTAAGTTGCTCCAGGGAGACTTGTAGTTAGGGAGTGATAAAAGCGTCTGGTAAATGTAATGGTACACAGATGTCACGGTTCGGTACGTACCTTGGTTTTGGGGTCACGGTTTGGTACGGTTCACGATACAGCAAAGTTAAGCAACAAAATGTTCTAAAGAATGAGGCTTGGTTTGTTTTTGTTTATTTTAAATAAAAAGCAGTGTATTAACCAGTAAACCCAGACTCGTCCAGTAGTTGGCACTATAGCACTACACTACGACCCAGGTTTATGATTTACTTTTCGCTTTTTGGTCGCTCTATGATTCCGTATTACTTCAATCACTTCTTCTCCGTCGTTAGGTGTATTCTCCGAAAGACATCAAGTACCGAATCGTGACACATATACTTGAGCTTGTTATTTCTCCTAAATTATTATTAATGCAATAAATTGACAAAGACCACTTGAATGCAAAGCACTAGTTACAGTCTAGGGAGGCAGCGACTGTCTGACATGACAAGGACAATCTGAATGCACCAACTGCATTTGTGTAATTTCCCCAGATTGAAATGAAGCAGACCAGATGTTCGCATCTAGATAACACAACAGCAGGCCTATGCATTTTGGGAGTCTCATGGGAAAAAAGACTTAAATTAAACTTGGGATCATTTACAGCATATTGCAGACACTCTCTTATCAAGAGAAACAGGTTAAAAACAGTGTAATCAGGTTTTAGAGGTAAGCAAACGTAGTATTAAGAGTGATTCTTGCCTCAGGAAGACACACTCCCACACACGCATACACACACCAATGTGTTTTCAAGGCACATCATTTATTTAAACAGAAACAGAAACAAAGCATAATCTGTATTGAATCACTCTTTTTCCTGGCCTCTCCAGCCCATGTCCTCTCTATACAACCTCCTCCTCCCAACCAGAGCGCCTCAGTGGAGAGCAAATCTGAGCTGCTGAAGTGAAATCTTAATAGGTGGATGGCATTACACCAGGGGGGTATTGAAGAGCAACGAGTCGACCCACTAGCTCCGTGTGACCCAATAGCTCTGTGCCTCGCCAAAATAGATCACAGAAATTACACCTCTTCCAGTTCAGCCACTTAAAATAGAACATACTTTTTCTGCCATTTTTACTGTCACGTAATACTGTGAGATGTCTGAAAACTACATACACTGCAAATTCATCCTGGATTAAAGCCACCAATCTTGTCTGTAAAAACTTAAATTGCAGTATTTCCCCTAGGTAAAAGGAACCGCGGCCCAAACAGGGCTGTAGAGGCACTGCAGAAGATTGCAGATAATGTGTGTTAGGAGGCATTTCTGGAGTAACATTGAAGGTGAGTGAGAATGTCACGTGTTCGCCCTCAGTTCCAGGACAATGCTGGGACGTTTTCCCAGCATGTGGCTTTCCAGCACTGCACCAGGTGGGTACATTAAGGGCTGTTGGACAGGACTCGACAGGACTGGCAGTAAGAGCAGCTGGAGGAAGGAACATTCGTGATGAAAGTTTCCCAGCGATACAGGAGCTCGGCTGACGTGTGAACTTCGTTCCCTCTGCCAAAATAGTCTGTCAGCACAAGCTCTGTGTTCCACACATACTGAAACACACAAAGTGTGAGACATTTTACTTTGAGATTAAAAAAAAAGCTGCATAACATCTGGTATTTTACTCGTCAAATAATTTGTTATATATCTTCTTTTGTTATTCAGAAAGAGCTGTAGAGCTCAAAGTCTGTATGTACACCTGCCCTTATTATTACCTCTAAACACATGGACTAAACAAATTCAGTCACAGAATGTAGATAAGCAGTCAGCATTCACTTTATCAGAAACCCTTACATTTTTAGCTGGCCACTTTATTGGAAACACCCACTCTGTACTTTCACACACTCACCACTTTATTGAAAACACTAAGCTTCTACTTCCATCCCACACGCCTTTTTATTATAAACACCTACTTTGTACTTCCCTTTCCTGGCCATTTTATCAGAAACACCTACCGTGTACTTGCATTTACTGGCCACTTGAATGGAAACCTGCTTTGTGTGACCAACCATAGATCACTTTTTGAGTTCAGACTATCTGTAGTTACACTGCATTTATAGACACAGTTATACACTGTAGCCCAGGTTGTCATTTAATCAAGTGCCCAAAGGTATATTTGTCGTCCAACTGCTCAGCACCGAACATTCTGTTCACACTCTCTCAGAAAATCTGTTAATTTCTAATAATGATCAAAGACCTGTACTCATTCCTTGCCATTCAGGGTCACAAAGGCCTGAACTATTTGTTCCAACTGTGCACCACAAAACCTATCTTCACTAATTGGGCTCTTTTCACAGTAATGGAGGAGAGATCATTAGTGGAATCAAGCAGTGGGGTTCAGCATCGAACCACATACCTGGGGACACAACAGCCCTGACCATTTTCAGACTTGTCATTTCCATCAGAGCAGGTAGAATGGGACCCCAGCGAGGATTTCCCCTTCTTCTCAAGGTTGCCATGACCACAGTGGGAATGAATAGCAGACTGGTGGGAAAAATGGTGTCTTTTGTCTCTCTCCGGTCCTGTGCTAGTCCTCTGTGAAGGACAATAGAAACATTAAGGCCCAAATCATAGAAATGTTTTTGAAATAAACGTCTGATGTTGCATGCAAACGCTGGCAAACATGCTAAAGTTATGAGGAGTGTTTCAGCCCAAGCGTTTTTGAAAGTGCCCCAATGCAGGGCACCCATCAGAACAGAGGTACTGGTGAGTAAAAAAAATCTATCCATGAAATGCTATGACAAAATAACGTGGAAAACATTTACGGCGTTTGTCAGACACTCTGATTTAGAGCGATGTACATGTAGTGTACGAAGCAAACATGTCCCTCACACTAGTAAGCCCAGACTTAAATTAATAGCTCCTTTTAAACTACGACTCTACCAGAGCTACAGTTAATAATCCAGCATTACCATTGTTCGATGACTGTGAGGGACTCAGGAGTTCTCAGGGTCAGAAGAGGTTTATTCCACCCCTTAGGTGCCAAAACAGTTGTATAATAGTGTTAAATAATTCTTTCTTTATAAAAATTGATCATAAAAATTGTGCTAGAAAAATGTTTGATGTGTTTTGTTTTTTTGTTATTGTTAAAAACGGGAAATATGTGTGTTATTTTCAAAATTTAGCACAACCTTCTGTACATCATAACAGCACCTGTGTGTATGTAAGGGGGGTGCAGAATTATTTTTATATTTTTATAAAATAATAAAATTCAAGAAAAACAATGGCAAAACTAAAATAACCCAATAAAACAGGAGATAAAGGGAGTTTTGCAAACAATCATCAAACAATGAATGACAAAATGAAATACAATAAAATTGTAGTTTTCATTCTTGTGGGCAGGACAAGAAGAGAAATCTGTGCTTGGTGTGGGGCAGGTCGGACAGGTATGTTGTGGGTCTTTGCTGAGACTCATGAGTTATGAACGTTGAGACCTATTAGTATTAGATGCAGTCCTGATAAGAGCAGTTTTAGGGTTCTGCTGTTTCAGATGTGATCAGATATTAAAAATTGATTGATTAAAAAAAACAGACAACTTGGAAGTGTTGAGAAATAAACATGAAAAGCTTGCATATACTTTGGCTGAAAATGTACACAGCAAATCAATATGAGGAATGAAGCGGAGATGCAGTTCATTAGATAAACAGTAGAGGGCAGTATCTTTACAAAGCAGAATAGACTACGGAGAGAACTTTAATAGGATTGTTTGCTCTCTCTCTCTCTCTCTCTCTCTCTCTCTCTCTCTCTCTCTCTCTCTAACACCCCCACCACCACGACACACAAACCTTCAACACGTGTAAGACACGTTTAAGAACTGGATCCTGTGATGCTGATTTTGATTCTTACACAAGCTCTGCCAAAAACAATTTCCCTGTCTGTTATTTAGGTGAATCATCAGAGCTGATGTGTGTGTGTGTGTGTGTGTGTGTGTAGCTTCTCCTCACCTCATTTCATTAGCAAATGGGCATGCAGAGCTTATCTCTATTAGTGAATGAGATTTAGGGCACTGGACGGGATCTAGATTCCATTAGACCAAACTAAAGTTGGAGTTGTTGAACTCTGATGAGAATACTATGGCATAAAAAAACTAAAGAAATAACTGCACAGTAATGGCTTAACTTTAGCAGGAGTGGAAATCTCTGAACGTTACCCCAGCCGGGCCTTTCGGGACATAAGAATACTTATTAGCCGCTTAATGACTAATACCTTGGTCTGATTGTGTCTGAAGTACTTAGGTGATTGCCTTAGCGTGAGGTCTGATTGCAGCCTACTGTGTAAAGAGTGTGTGCATCAGGTTCACAGGTGATGGGTTTCTCACTGTTCCCCCGCACTAGGCAGCAGTCAGCTTCTAAAGCATTCGTCTCACGTTCACTTCTGCTGTGAGGTCAATGCCGGACAAAATATTTAACAAATGAAAGCAGATCAAGAACTCAGATGTCAATATCAAAGCAGACTTCGAGTTTTTGCCGTGTAGAAGAGCAGACCGCAGGCCAATAGCTACCTCATGCTTCAGAGCCGGGTCTGACAGAATGCCAGAAAGAGTGAGATCCATTTCATTAAGAGGCTCTAGGTGGAGACTGGTTATGCTCATTATTTCCTCTCTGCAGAGCCTCCTTTTATTGCTGGTTCAGTAGAAGTTTGCAGGTTTGCAGAAAGGACATGCTCTGTGCATCAGACAGTTTTAGAGCCAGGCTCCTCTCTGTCTTAGCCTGAGGCCTGGCTGGCTGCTGGCTGCTGGCTGGCTGCTCAGAGATGATGGACAGGTGCTGATGGATATGCTACTAGAGCCACTACGGTGGGAATGCTGCTTTAACAGGGTCAGAATCCAAAAGAGACACAAACAGAGAGAGACAGGGCAGAGGGGGACACACAATATGGCCACCCCGGCATCAACGGCCAGTGCCGATACTGTCCCTTTAGGCGGAGCTCCCTTTCCCTTTCCTCGCTCCAGTGAACAGGCATCCCCCGTGCGCCGCTCATGCGATGAGACGTGAGGCATCCATTCACATCCGGGCATTTCTGCTTCTGTGTGAGACCACAAATTACTGTCCGTTCGCGGCTTAAACAAACTGTCTTTATTCAACCACTAACAGCCACTCACACTAACTATAAAACAAAAAACTGAATTAGGCACAGCTTCCAAACGAAAAGTTTCCAAACAAAACCTGTTCCTCACATTAGTAAACCCAGACTTTAGAACCCAAATAAAGAACTGAAAACTAAGATTCTACTGGAGCAAAAGTTAGTAACCCTAGGACACAAATCCATGACCGGAAGCGGCTTAAATAAACTTTGTCTTCATTCAACCCAATCACACACAGCCAAAAAAATGAGTGAGCGTATGTGAGCGCTTTGTAGTATCCAAACAAAACATGTCTCTTACACTAGAAAACCCAGACCTGTATTAAGAAAAACTGAGGTTCTACCAGAGTGGAAGTCAATAATCTACTAGGGCCCAATCAGATTACAGCTGCTATGTCTTTCGATAACTCTGACATGTCCTATGTGAACTTGGTGAATTTTGATTGTGTTGACCTCCGACATACAGCCCTTTGAGCAGCAGCACTGAAGATCCAAAATAGAGGAAGTCCTGACTTACATTCTCTGCTACAAAAAACAGTGGTGGCATATACTGTTATATATATCATATATAGTTGTTTACAAAATTGGTGAGTCCAAAACCTGTATGGCGAAATAATTTGTGACCAGTCATGAGCTACAGCTAATAATAGAAAATTACAGAGACAGAAAAGCTGTGGGAGGAGTTTATACTCTTTATTTTTATATTCATTCTTTTCCACTTGAAATCACATGTGAGAAATGACTGTCTCACACATGGTGTCGTGTTACTCCCACATCGCCTCTCGTTATGTTTTTTGTGGCAAAAATAAAATTCTTGCTGGTGAAAGAGCTTGTGATGCTTCGACAGCTTCTAATTAGTTCTGTAATGTGAACAGTACAGCAATCAATCGGCAGCAAAATGACCAGGGTCCCTAGTGGATAATTAGAGCATTACTTTACTTTACAGGCTTATTTTACCATAAGATAACTACATATGGGTAGAAAGCCAATTCCATTTTCTAAACTTTTGAGTTGAGTTTGACTTTGAATGCATTAACATATGTATAAACATATCTGCATAAACATGAATCTGCAACAAAGACCAATGGCACAGCTGCTTTTGCTGCATTATTTTTGGCAGTAAATGGACATTTTATATAATTATTCAAACCACGTAAGACAAGTAAGACCATTAAGTACACAGCCACTCAAGAGACTGGAATATAGCCACCTTTATTTTTTGTGGGTTTTACCTTTCCTGATTAGTAAGGGCAGAGGGAACAGTACAGTAATCCTTGGTCTTTATCCACTCAATATCATTAGACAAAATAAAATGTTGCCACTGCTATTTCCTACCTGCATTAAAATACAGGCATCTGTTCTCATCATCACTTTCCCATCTCATCTTTCACTTGGAGACACTAGCCACCAATTAGTAGCTTAACTAAAGTATAAGATGGCTACATATGTTAGTCAGATAGTGTCATCTATCTTGTTGTTCATAATTAGTTTTGTTCAGTTTGTTGGTAGCTAGCCCAAGAAAATGTTTTCTGAATGTTTTTGGTTTCAGGGTAGTTGCCTCCTCCCTCACCTCCTCCTCCATGGTTGGAAAGCTTGATTTTGCAGCTGCTGCCATTGTGACTTGCAGTACATTCCTCTGCTACTGAACCCCAGCTTCAAGCTGTGGGCATCTACTAGGATTATCCGCATTTTTTGTTGGTAGCATTAGAGCGGTAAATTGTTCCAGGGGAATTGGTATTGGCGTGCCTCCTTTCGATCAAGCTGCTTTTTGTACTTGCTATTGTTTTGCCCATTCTCTTTTTTTAGTGTTACCTAGCTCATAGTGAATAGCATATTGAGTATTGATCCAACTTTTAGGTGGTCAGTCATTACCACACATTTTATTTGGTTTTGCCCGGTGTGTGCAGTGCTGGTGCCGTCCATGAGATGTATTACATAACCGTACTTTGCACTGGTAGCAAATCTGCTTTATTAATTTTGTCCTTTTTTATTATTTTGTTCTAGTGTGGATGTTAATGGCTATTTTGATTTATTGTTTTTTTTTTACTTGTTTGTGTTATCTTTTGGTTCCAACTGGCATATAATTGGTTGGTGTGTTTATTGCCTAACAGTTTTTTTCTGAATTAAAGCTGCAGATGGGTATCCCTATTGCAAAGGATAGTGACCAGGTGGTAGTATGCCCTCACAGTTTGGAATCCATAGGACAGCATCTTAGTTTAATTCACTCATTACTGTTTACAGTGAGCACAGCTCTCTATTAGTCTACCTCCCAAAGTTAAGCCTTAATTCTGCTGGTGAGTATTTTCCTTCCTAGTTACAATATTGGGCCCTATGTTTGATGTGTGGAAATATGTTTGATTTTCTGCACTGAGCCTTAAGTAATGAATTTTGTTTACATACATTTGTTTACATACATTTCAGAGGTCGCAGTCATTCTATACCCTCCACTTTTGGCCTTCAGTCTAAAGAGGGACCTTCACTGTATCAAGAAGGGTCTAAACTAGCAGAAGTAAAAAAAAATATTCTCAAGCACCAGCAAACCCAGCTCAAACGGCTTACTACAACCTTCATAACGTAGGTTAGCAGAAGATGCTAGTAAACTGGAACTTGATCCATCTCAATAGATGCTCTGCGGAAAGGTCCACACTTTTCAATGAGGCAGTAGATCACTAGTGCTCAAAATCAGCCCACCAGGGAGGTTTGCCTTTCCAAGTTCCTGAGGCTCTTGAAATGAATGTTATTAGCATTTCTATGAAGAATTTTTGAGACAAAATGCTGAATCATGTTTAATTAGCCCACTGTGTTTCAGATGCTCAGATACCTTTATGTTGGTATAGGTTCACAATATAGGTTCAGAGTATGAAGAGGGGGGCAAAATTAAATTCAGGGCAAACACTGAAAATCATTTGTAGCTAATAATTCGCCCTGAACATTATTTTGGGTGCTCTGTTTTATTTGAGCCCTTGGAATCTGGCTTACCCGAGGAATTGTTAGTATGTTTAGCGTGGCGTTGGTATGAGTGGTCATGAGCACAGTAAATATACCTTTTTGTCAATGTGGGCACCAATGATGTTTTATTGTGCCCCTGTTCTAAATGACAGAGTAATGGGCACCTGCCCCCTGTAGAATATGACATCATCAAATTTCATAGGTGCAGGCAATTCAGGAGAGCAGTAACCTCTATGCTTTGCCCTTTGTGCTGGTCAGAAAGGAAGCAAGAACAGCAAGACCAGAAAGGACGCATTAGATCTGGTGCTCACCGGATTTCCACTATGGGTTCAGTCAGCACATATATCCATGGGCGTAGGGGTGGAGGTAGCTCAGAGGGTAGGATCCTTGCCTCCAGACCAAGAGGTCATGGGTTTGAATCCTACCTTCAGCAGACCACTGGGTCGCTGAGCAAGACCCTGAGTTGCTCCAGGGAAAACGGTCCCGGGCAGTTAGGAAATGGAAGTTGCTTTGGATAAAAGTGTCTACAAATGCCACAAAATGTATATATATCCAGGTCTAAGGTGCTGAGAAGAATAAAGCAAAGACTTCTTCCTGAATTCTGCTTGATGGATTCAAATGACCATTGGAAATTCAATGCTCCAAGTACCTTTCTAACAGAGAATTTTGGGGGCGAGCATTGCCAGGTACCAGACACATTTATCCAAACTTTCATTCTATAACTACAGGGGACAGTCTCTCTGGAGCAACTTGGGGTTGCGGGTCTTGCTCAGGGACCCAGTGGTGGTATGCTGAGGGTAGGATCTGAATCCATGACCACTTGGTCCGGAGGCAAGAACCCTACCCACTGAGCTACCTCCACCCCAAACATTGATAACATTTTTGTTTTCTGTTTGGTCAAGCATGTGGAATAGCTAAAGGTGAAAAATGTGCCTTCGTCAAATGAAAAGTCAGACAACTGATTCATGTAACGTGTAGTTATGGCATCTCTACTGACGCCATGAATCTGAATAAGTCTTGAAAAGAGTCAAGATGGAGCTTAACTGCCCCTTGGAGAGAGTAGCATGGGAGCAACTTTAACAGCTTGACGGTGAAACTTGTTGCTACTTCAGCATTGGCCTGTGGCAACTTTGCCTTGCCCTTCATCCTGGAAGTGGGTGCCAGTCATAGTAGATTAGGTTCTTCTCTCATGAATAGGATGGTAGGGTTTGGTAGTTGCATATTCTAGCTGTAGTCTTAGGTCCACTCAGCGCAGCATGTTGTTTACAACTCCATAAAGTTGAAGCTGTTAGCACTCAGGTGGTCTGTAACAGTACAATTTAGGAAGCATCTGCTAGAGCACAAGTTTATTATTTACACAGATATCAACCTTAGCTCATGCGATATTGGGGACACTCATTCAGCTCAGCTTGCTCATTTGGATTATGAGATAAGGTATAGGTCTGACAAAACCAATAAAAATGCTGATGCACTCTCTCAACAGTATTTATCAGCCATTCTTAGCGGCAAGAAAGAGCCGCCCCAGTCACATCCATCCCAGCATGTTGCAACCATAGATTGGCCCACTAGGGTAAACCAAACTGATCCCTATCTTTCTGTACTACCTGTGATTTGTGTGCTTTGCAGGAGGTTTATCCTGACATGAAGGACATTTTAGCCTATTGGGAGTGAAAGAAATGCCCTAGTCCAATAACAGCTACCAACTGTGTCTGGTCTGAAACCAGTTGATGGAGAAGAACTGGGCGTAACAATAAAGAAGTACAAGGTGAAGAAGTGAAAGGAATGTATCAGTATAGAAGTGAAAGGTGTTAACACAAGAATGACCATCAAGGTGTGGAGTGGACAACTGAGCTGGAGCTGCAGCAGTACGTTGGTCTGGAATGACTGTTAATGTGAAGCCTTGCTGCCGTGAGCCATGGACAGAGAGCAGGAAGCCATAGAGGCTCAATCTTTTGCCCATTTATGTGGCACCTCCTAATCTCCTGGCCTAATGAAGTGTTACTAAATGGGTTTGTTTTAAAGCTCTCACATATAAATATAGCTGTATATAATGTAGCACTAATGGAAGATCCGGGCAATGTCTGAAATGTCAAACACATCGCGCTGAAGTGTCATTTTTTGTGCAGAGTGCTCAAATGGTATTGCTAGGATTAGTCCCTTGAAGGGGACACAGCACTATGAAGTAGAGGTTTCCAGCAGTGATGATCTGTGGGTACTAATGCCAGAAGCTCCTGAAGCTGTTCATGTGTCTCTGCCAACAAGTTCTGTTGTGTCAGAGAAATCCTGTTCACTCTTATGCCCAGGGAGCTGTGACTGTGGCTCTGGCTGCGACCACAATGGCTGCAGCAGACCAAATCCCAAGATTTATTTTCTGTTCCTCAGTTTCAGAGCTTAGTCCAAGTAAGGTGGCACTGCAAAAGTCACCGCCCTACAAGTTCTCTCAGACCTGGTTTTAAGCAGATTCTGTTCTTTTAAAACCATGGATCTAATTCTCTATTCTTTTTTCCCTTTCTCTGGTCCATCATCAGGGCAGTAATGCAAAAGTGAGGGGTTGCTTGTAGCTGTGAAGCGTCACCACTTCTTTTTTCGTAGTTACTTTTTTCACTTTGTCAGTAACCAGTTAGCATATATGACAAGTTTCTGTGAATAAAATAAAATGTGAATAAAATTTTTACAACTTCTAGGATGTTTACTCCCTTCCTTCAGCTACTCCTCCAAGGTTGGAAAGCTTGATTTTGCTGTCACAGACTTTTAGTGTGTTCTTCTGCTACTGACTTCATCTGCCAAGCTGTAGCAGCTCCTGGCGTTTTCTGGATTTGTTGTGTGTTACTACACTATGGGTAGCATTAGACTGGCAAACTGCTCCAGGGGAACCGGTACCGGCATGCTAACTTTTGATGAAGCTATGTTTCTGTCCCTGCTATTGTTAAGCTATGCTCTCTTTTTAGTACTGTCTAGCCCATAGTGAATCCTATAGTGAGTACTGATCTGCCAGTACTACACATAGTATTTTATTTGGTTTGTGTCTGTATTGTCTCTGTATCTGTATCCAATGTGTGCGGCACTGGCATGGGGCTGTGTGAAGTTAACATATAGCTATTCTGTGCATTACTAATAGATTAGTTGATTTTTATTTTCTGCTATTTAGCACAGCGCCTTGGTTTGATTCACTCATTGTTTTTTGCAGGGTGAGTGCAGGATGTGTGTTTGTGAAACCTGAGCACTCCTGCCTATTAGTCTGCATCCCCAAGGTAAACTTTAGCTCAGCTAATACCTTTCCTTGCTAAAATGTTGAGCAATTGCCTGTATGTGTGATTTTGGAAATAGTTTACATTTCACTGTACTAAGCCTTTTGTAAAAAGGAAAAAAGGGAAACTATTCTTGTAATAAATTGTTTTTAATTATTGTTCTCCCTGGAGCACTGAGAGCTGATCTCACCTTTGATCTCAGGTGATGTCTAGTTGGGTTCTGTTCCCAAAGAACTCTGTACACGTTCAGCGGTGTAGTAATTCCGATAGTTAATACAATTATAATTTATAATGGAAAGTACCATCTTGCTTCTTGGTATTAGTGAATCTGTATCCTGCATGCAAGTTTTAGGCTGCAGCTCTCTGGGTGAAGTTCCCAGGGTGCTTTCTATAATTTAAACATTCTTTAGCTGACTAAGTGTTTTGTGAGCACTTCCCCTCTGCTACATAATGAATTACACCATGATTCTGCTTAAATTCTGCATATACATATTTAAGCATTTTTCAGTGCTTCTGACTGTACAGAAAATCAAAAAAACATACTTTTAAAATCAAATCATAAAAAATATATTTTCTGCTATTTACAAGCCAAGAAAATGTATCAAAGGGAAGGTTTAGACTCACTACTATGAGCTTCAAGTGGAAAATAATTAAACACAATGTACAAATAACCATTTCAAGGTGTAATACCCAAGAGGGTTAAACCCACACCTGGAATTTGTAGCAACATTCCCATCTTCCCCCCTAAACTAGAGAGCGATCTGCATAACAGGCGATGGGGCCAAAATAGAATTCGTGAATTAATTGCCCCGATACAACTTAAGACAAGAGCCACAATTTGCCATGAAAGTGATCTGATTGGCTCTGCCCATCTTGACTCGGTAATTATCATAAAAGCCTGTGAAAGTTTCCTTCGCCGTGGCGGGCGTGTGGCGGTAGGCTGTGCGAGCCTTTTTACTCATCAAGGGTGCTGTCGACATCCCTCGTTTCTATTTGTTCAGGCTGGCAAGCGAGTGCATTCCAATTAGCAGTTATATAATGGGGGACAGGCTCTTGAGCTCGGTAGGAGAAGAAAGCGCTTAACCCCCTCTTCTCTGAGGTGAGGCTGCACCATCTGTGAAATAAGCCGTCTCTGCTCAAGAGTCTAATGCAAGTTTTGTCCGTCGCGGGCGCCTGTTCGGCCCCAGTATTGATTTGTGTCACCTCATTTCCTCACTTATTGAACACTACAGTAGGTCTGACCTTGGGCTACAGCCTAAACTGGATAGAGCACTATTATAAATGAAAAGTTATGACACAATTACCACGCATGATGTGTTTGTAAGCACCTTTATCCATAGCGAAGGCCACTTTTACACCTCATGAACAGCGCAAACGGGGAGGTGGAGGTGGGGGAGAGATAGAGAACTGAGTTTATCGGGAGAAAAATAACTATTTACTTAATGACATGGAGGGAAGAGAGAGGGATATCAGCCATGGGGAATGCATCTGCCACGGTGGAATGAGAAACGGGGCCTGAAAAAACAGCTCAAAAGAGCAGGCAAACATCTCTCACGCACAAATAAGTGAGGCTCCTGCATTTAAGTATTAGGTTTAATATGTCTTGTGCAAAGAGCAAATACCCTTATCACAGGCCTGTGTGACACACAAACTTGAAGAGCATGGGGAATGGGATAAACACTGATTCCTGTAATATGAGATTTTTTTAATGAAGGTCAGTAGCTTCACAAAAATAAAGCTGCCACAAAGTATCCTTTGGAAAAATACCAGGGATGCACCCTTACTACTTTTTTTAATCTTTGCAGTCCCAGCACTAATGCTCAGTGCTGACAAACTTTCTAACCTAGTTAACCAATGCTTATAAATCCTGATATTTATACAATTCAATATTTTATTTTTTGCAAAAGCGCCATGTTGTGTCACAAGAATACACACCAGGCTTGAATTAAGTAATTTAGTGGCTGCAACAGTTTTGGACCTACACAACGTCCATTAAGGAATACTCTTGGATGTTGTTATAAGGCTTATTTAAGTGTGTGAAGGGCTACAGAAACATTTTGTGTAGCATGAGGACAGTTGGACTATTTGGGTGTTTTATGTAGAATCCAGTGTTGTGTTTTATCAGGAGGGAACAGAGCTCAGTTCAAGAAGTTAACAAAGACACTCAATTTCCAGACTTATGTATCCTTTAAAAGTTATAATTCATATTTTGGTATGTTCCCAGCTCGGCCTGCTGCTTAACCTGCAGACGGGCTCTTTTCTCTCGGTCACGCTTGAAAGCAAAGCTGTCCATGTTCATTTGCACGGCTTTGAATTTGCGGACCGTGTTTGTACTGTTCTTTAAAGTTTTCTGCTGTGCTGTGAAGAGTGTCAGCTGATGATGAGAATATGCAAACACACACACACACACACACACACACACACACATACTGCCATATTCCTAATATACACATAGATTTATTTAAGATGTCAGGGATACCGGCATTTTAGGACCCACTAAATAACATCAAGCTTGTAACAAATACTGTTTCAGAAACCACAGAAAATACAAAATTCAAATGTGACACTTTTGGCTTTCAAGACAAACTTGGGTTTTGCAGACTCCTGTGCAGTTGTGGTGACTCAAAATCAATTATGTTTGTGCCACTTCTCAAAAACTACTAATGCTGCAAGTTCTGCAGTCAGCCCTTTTACTCCCATGGCGACGTGTTTCGTGCTTCAGTTCAACCCCATCTACCAAAGTGCCTACATCATGTACATCAGAAATTGTATCACGGTACCTGTGTCCCCTATTTCTGATAAGGATACTGTTTTTAAGTGCCAGGACAAGTGTGGATATCAGCAGGGTAATAGTATCAGTGCAACATGAAACAGTGCCATAGAAAACACTTTTAGTTCCCTGTAGAATTGGTAAATAAATGATTTTAGTAAATGAGTGTGGAGATCTGATAACACTTTTATACCCCAAACACAACACATTAACAATAACTTAAGTATGCATGCCATAAACATGATATTAATTAAATATGTTGTTTTGAGTTGTAAAGATACAAAAAACACCTTACATACAGCCACCTGATCAGACAGCAGCAGATTCACCCCAGACATTCAGACTGTTCAGACAGTAATGTTTCAGCTCAGACCCTTTTTTGAATGCAGCACAATACATAACACCCAATCACAACAGAGCTCATTTTCATATACAGCCTGTTTAATTTAAGACATAATGAGAGGTCATGTGAAAGTGGACCCCAGGGAAATACGATAATTTTTCTGGGTTCAAGTAAAGTTTTACTGAAAATCCTTATAAAGGACAAGGTATTGATTCTGTACCCAATACCAGTAAGAACTACACAGACAAGAACCACTTAGAACATCATCAGTAAATCTCTGCGTTCTGCTTTTCCTCTTCGGGATTACACTAAAGAAAGAAAAATGCAACAATTTTATTTGTTTCTAATAGGTTCATTAAATAGAAATATGCCACAACAACACACCTTTCGGTTTACAGCCTTTTTTCTTTCTGTGAAATGTTATTCCAGTTTAAATCATGCACACATCTGAGTTGAGTAAATCCAATGTTCTGCTTTTGTCCAATGTGGGCACATGTGGTATAAATCATACCTTGGATCCAAAAAGCACAAAACATGAAATCAAAGGCACACTTTTTATATTAAGGTCATTGCACCCGGAACAGAGTTCACTGTTTTTGATACATGAGCCTTGTCATTTTCCCATTTTGTATTTTTTTAGGTTCAGACTTTGAAAGGGAGTTAAATGGAGTGTTTCATGGCTTCTGGTCCAGTGGCCGTGTGTTTGTGTGTTCGGCGCTGCCCTAAGGGGGTCTGTGGTCTCAGGTGGAGGGTCTAGAGGTGCAGCAGAGATGTGGGCAGACATGGGACAAGAAACAGGCCAACACAGACCAGCTGATCTCGCTGAGTCAGTCCAACTCAGATCAGTTACACACTGTATTGTACACATATCTGCCACTACAAAGCACCAGGTAAGCATACATATGAAACCTCAGAGGCATTCACATGGACTCATACATGCATATGTGGGCAAACACACAGACAGACATAATACATGCACACACTCACAGAGGACACTTAGC
The DNA here is from genome assembly GCA_037974565.1 of Clupeocharax schoutedeni. Lineage (NCBI taxonomy): Eukaryota > Metazoa > Chordata > Actinopteri > Characiformes > Alestidae > Clupeocharax > Clupeocharax schoutedeni. The sequence goes on from JBBPDH010000124.1 coordinate 2,685,574, forward strand.
AAATTGTATTCATGCAAGCGTTCAGTGAGAAATCCCTACATGTGATATTTGCTGGCGGATATGAGCCGCTGTTGCTCCAGTTGGAGATTGAACTATGACTCATAAGACAGAAGATTTACTCCACTGGGCTGGTGAATAACCATCGTCTGCTAAACGCATTGCAAACATGAAGGCAAATCCAGTGCCCACTTTTTATGCAGACTTGTACAATGACTGTGTGGTCAAAAGGTAGAAACCTCATAAGGATTTTATCAGTATAAAGCATCATTACAACTGAGTGAACCATCTGTCTCTGCATATCATGGGCCACTTAATGAACCCAATCAGCATCTATGTTTTTTGTTTTCTCTATAGACATGTAAAAGCAATGTTATCCCTATAAATTTCTATTCATTTTTCTGATAAAGGTATTTAGATGTAACTGTTTCTATTCCACTTACTGTACAGAGTGTTCTAACTTTTTAA
>JBBPDH010000124.1:2732228-2742574 GCA_037974565.1 Clupeocharax schoutedeni
GCTGAGATCAGACCTGATCTGACTGAATTTTGATTGGTGCAGAAGCAAGGCTCTGTGGACCGGCAGGAACCCTCTCATGGACCGGCACCGGTCCGCGGCCCATAGTTTGAGAAACGCTGGTCTAGACTGTTCTTTACCTTTAAATGCCCTCATTCACTGTTCTAACAGTTGTCTGATGATCCACATTTTAATTATACTAGGCGGCTTTTTGCAGGTAAGTTTTAATTAATAAACACTCGCTGGTCAATACAGATACTTGAATGATGAAAATATTCCAAACGTATTTGTTAGCAGAGAACACTGAGTGTGTTTTTTGCTAAATATTCCATGAGAATCATGCAAATGTAGAAATTCTCAGCATGTGCAAAAACTTTAACCTGCAAAATGCATATATACACATATGGGGTGGCCAAAATTATTAGTCCCATAAGAAGCACTGTGGGTGGTAGTAGCCTAGTTCGCAAACACTTCCCTGTGTACCTGTTGATCAAAAGGTTTCACACCCCCACTTTCTACCAGTATGTCCTTGAGTAAGACACTTAACCCTGAGTTGCTCCAGGGGAACTGTTCTGATGTCAAATCACACATAAAGCCCATATGACTTGATTGGCTCAATCAGTTGGCAGCATACTCTAATGAATGGACTTTAAATGAGCACGGCTAGTGGTACTTTAAAGCATGATTAAGCAGGATCATGCTTTGATTCTTTGTAAAATGTAATTCCATCATGATAAATCCCAAAGAAATAAGTATAGACCTCAGAGGAAAGATAGTGAATACACATTTTAAGGGAGGATGGCTGTACGCCCACTTTGAAGCAGTGTCCAGAACAGCAATATGTTGCAGCATTACAAAATACAAAGTGACACAAGTGCAAAATTTCAAAAACTTTTGAGAGGAAAGCAATCAGAAATGATAACAAGAAGCCTGGATCGCTGTGAAGGCCACTGTAACCGAACTGGCCTCCTCTGGGCTTAAAGTCACAAAAAAGCTTTGTTGTGTTCAGTCCAGGAAAACTCCCTTGCTCAGCAGCATATCGAAGCTAGGCTGAAGTTTGCTCAGGACCATTTGAAACATGGAGATGAATTCGTGAAGTCTGGCCTTTGGTCTGATGTGACAGAAATGGAGCTGCTTGGGCACACAGATACAGCTTTTATGCTGAAATGAGAGAGGGAGCTTCAACTTTAAAAACACAGTTGCCACAGTTAAAGATGGTGGTGGCAGACACAGGAAAACTTGTGCAGGTACATGGCATAATAAAGAAAGAAGATTACCCTTTGGCTCATTCCTGGATAACAACAAGATAATGATTGAATTACAGATTGAATCACACCAAGATCAACATCTTAGAGGATCGTCTCAAAGCCCAGGTCTCAATCCTATTGAGAATTTTTGATGAGAGCTCAAGATTAAGGGCCATGCTTGAAAACCATCAAATATACGTGAGCTGGAGTTATTTGCCATGGATGAATGATCTAAGATCCATCAAGAGACTTGTGGAAACCTTGTGAGAAGCTAAAACTTAAAACTGCAATCAGTTGTGAAGCAAAAAGGTGACTGTAATTATCAGAGGGCTAATTGTTTTACTATGTTTATGTTTTCTTTGTTTCATTTAAGTGCATCAGTAACTACTAGCCATTTAATTTATTTAAAAAATAAACAGGTTTATTTTAATTTGGAAAGGTTTCTAATAATTAAGACCCTAACTGTATGTATACAGATTCATGGTTAATGGCTAAATACATCAATCAATCCTAAAGTTAAAACCACCTGTCTAATACAGTGTAGGTCCCTCTTGTGCAATCAAAAAGGGCTCTGACCTGTTGTAGCATGCTGTGGTATCTGGTACTAAGACAGTGGCTTGATGTTATGTAAGTTGCAAGACGGGGCCTCCATGGATCAGATTAGTCAAGAATGTCACACAGATGCTTGATCTGATTGAGATCTGGATAATTTGAAGGCCAAGTCAACACCTTTAACTCTTTGTCCCATTCTTTAAACCATTTCTGAACATTTTGAGCAGTATCCAGCTGAAAGAGGACACTGCCATAATACTGTTGCCATAAAGGAGGTATACTTGGTCTGTAAGTACACATTAATGGCAGAACTCCAGATTCCCAGCAGAACATTGTCCAGGACATCACACTGCCTCTGCTGGCTTAACTTCTGTACACAGTGAAAATTACTCTGTTGCCGGTTTGCCACATTCTGTAAGTGTGACCTCAGCATACTGAGGCCATCAAACAAGACTTTTTGTTCTAGAGCTTCTTGCTCCTTTTTTACTGCTTTCTGACCGTTTACTTCGAAAAAGAAGACACTTAAATTCTTTCTTTGCATTTAACCCATTCACCAAGTCAGTAGTGGGATGCCACCAATGAGGCGCCAGGGAGCAGTGAACCTTGCTCAAGGTACCTCAGCGGCGACATTAGCAGTGGGGATTGCAGGGCCAATGCCCTGACCATTAGGCCAGCCAGCTACTTGCAGCCTAACATTACTTGACAAGTAACAAGACAATCAATGTTATTCATTTCACCTGCCAATGACAATATTGCGGCTGATCCGTGCACATCAATTAACCGTAACCACGGACAACCATTGAGGCATCTTCTTCTGAAACCTCCCTTTACTTCTAACTTAGAGGAGTATATATTTTTTTCTGGTGCAAAACAGTAAAATCAAAACTGAACAATATGGCACATGTACATACGCATACAGTGGCTTCTCTGGGTTCGGCAGGAAATTGTCATGTTGGTTGCTTCAGGTCGGTTTGCTTCATCTATAGGCGTGCTTATATGTGTCAGTAGCATGAGAAATATACCAGCTCTCTATTTAAGTTTCAGAATCAGCACAATACCAATATGGTTTCAGTGACTTGTGCAACAGGTTTGGACACACCTTTTTATAAAAGAGGTTCCTTCATTTTCACATTTAGGAACTAAAGAGAGGCCAAAAAAAGTGCAACAAATAAAAATATCTTATTCTCATTTGTTGCACATTTAATTATTATCATTTATAATAATTTGCATTTAAACATATGCCACAAGATCTAAATGTCCTTAAGTTTGTGAAAAATGCATTCAGTTATGTCTAAACTTTTAACTAGTAGTGTGAGCTTTAAATTCCCATAATTCAAGTTTGTTGAAACTGTTAGAAGAAAATCACTCTGAAGTACCCTAGTACAAATATACATGCATGAATGTGTCCACACACATAAGGATACCAACAGTTGTATCAGCCATTAATTCCAATACCACAGTGATAATAATACAAATTAGGGCTGCACAATATATCACAAATTGACCGTCATCGTGATATCAACATGCGCAATATCCATATCGCCTGACTGACTGAACTGCAATAAATGGTGTTTTTCCAAAACTCTTCACCCAGAGCCACAGAGAAGTGTCACTAGGCAGTTTCTTCATCTTCTGTGCTGCTATTATAGATATTATATTATATCATTTAAATTATGTTTACATTTATTTAAGATTTAAAATTATTTTAAAAATATTTTTCAAAAATGTTCAATGGTTCAAATGTTTTTTGGGAAGCATTAAATGCTCTGTTTAAGTAAATTCTTTCTTTTTTTTTTTTTTTTAAAACATGTTGGAATGGAAATATTGCATATAATTTTTTTCTGCATAGACTAGTCAGTCTTTATTAAAACATTAACACTATAAAGGCTAAGTTTTTATCGCATATCGCATTATCACATTATCGCATGTTTTCCTAATATCGAGCAGCCCTAATACAAATATTTTCACACTCATCTACAGATATACCCACAATAGACCAATACTGTGGCTCCTCTGGGTTAAATAGAAAACATAGAACAACAGAACAATAAGTATGAATGTGTTCAAATACATCCCTCTCAAAAACAGCTTGGCTCTGTCTGAGATGCCAAACAACTTTTGATATTAATAAGAATAATGAGTTTCTGGAGTCCCTGTAAAAGTGTTGTTAGCTCCTGTCAGCATCATGAGAAATTCAAAGCATGTGACAGCTTTGACGCATGCAGTAAATGACACTGGTTAAAGCTTAAAGAGAGCATGAAATTTGAATGAGAGTGCATTCACACTTCACTTTTGATCTCATTATTTCGCGATTCCTTCACTGCTCTTATTAAATCTGAGAAAGTGGAATTGATAAGCAGGGCCAGCTAATAATGGCTTTCATACGAACAGCTGACCTTCCTCATCAAGGATGCATGCGGATGGCAGAAACAAGGCCATTGCAAGTGTCATGCCTTTCGATCCGTTGCCATAAAAAACATCCTGCTTCGGTGTGTGCTGTTGCATGGGTGATCTAGTCGTGATACCGACTAAACAGATTTGACAGAGAGTGCTTTTACCCTGTCAGTATCAGTCCATTACAGAAACGTCCTGATTTTTGACAATAAACCGGAGAGAACCCAATAAAAAGTGTGTGTGGGGGGGCTTTGAAAAACCATAAAGTGGAATTGCACTTGCCACACACGCTAGCATACAGAGCCCAGACACAATTAGTCACAAAAACTACTTACTGACTTCAAAGGCAAATAGATTGCTGTTGGAAATTTGACACAGCAAAACATTTCACTTTGTTTCCAAAATGTAGTAATCTCAGCTCGCCCAATCTGCATGTAAGACATCAAACAGTTTTTCCTTGTGTACTACAGATATAGCCCAGAGCAAAGACAGGTCTGCTTGTACAGTATTTTGATAGAGAAGCAATTTCCCAAAGTCCGTTTCAGGGGAAATGTGTCCTTCTGTTCCTCTACACTGCAGGTCTACGGATGAAAAATACGAGATATTTTATCAGCTTTTCAACACACTGGGAAAGTTCACTTAATAACTTTTTCCCCCCTCACACGCTCGGCTTGTGCTCCAAGTTATCGCTGGAATAATCGGCCTCCACTTGCAGGTACTTAAGACAGACTCTGATTCCGCTTTTTGTGAGGGGAAAAAAACGCAATAAGAAAAAAATATATATTCAGGTCTGTCAGGATCTAAAATAAAACATGGGTCATGCATAACCTGTTAAAATTCAAAAAGCACAGCCAAAAGAAACAGGAGGTGCTTCATCAATGGCCACGACCCGTACCGAATGTTAAACAAGAAAGCTGAGAGCGAAAGCGAGTGCGATTTTTTCCTTGTTGCAAAGCAAGCTTCTTTTATTCAGGAGCATGAGCATTCTTTAAACACACCGGAATGATTTCCTTCATAAGCGCTGAAGCAGAAAACCAAGTCAAGTCTGCATTTCCAAACACTCACTCCATTCTGAGTGGAGGGAACAGATGGGATAGGAACTGGGCGAGCATCCAAAAATGGCCACAGTCTCTGGTGTCAAAAAAGTAGCAACTCATGCACCTTGAAGACATCATCATAACATATGACTGTGAACTCTCTACTGCAGAGAACTCAACTCCTCGAGGGCTGGAGTCCAGAAACAGTTTAGTACTTTCCTTAGAATGGCTAATAACCTACGTTATGTGTGCAAAAGTATTCCGACGTTATTTCTAAGGTTTAAGCCACTCTAAGAGGCACCCATGGCTGACATAGGTGTTCTCATTGCACATTCAGGGATGCATAATCACCATAGAAAGCACTGCCAATAGAATAACTGGAGCAGCTGCAGAAGCCTCTTATCCTTCCAAACTGCCGCTAACTCAATATCATTAGACAGCTCAACACGCCTGGAGGAGGCCATAACTGGCAATTATGTTACATTAATTAAGAGGCACCACCACTGGCTAACATTGCATAGGATAGGATGTGGAAGTGCCATCCCACCCAACCAAAAACAGAGAGGCCAATTATGCTGTCCTTGACTCCTGGCAGTGACTGGTTGCAGCAATGGGGATCAAACTGGTGATTTCCCACCAACAGGAGAAGAAGTGCCAGCTGATTAGTAGCACTGTTTGATTTCTCAATAATAAATCTCTCAGGCAGTGAAAGACAGTCAGATTGGTTTACCAGATATCCTATATGCTGGTGAACAGTGATTACGAACAGAGTGACAGCTTTTTTGTTAAAGGTCGTGTCCTTTAGAAGAACTTTATATTAAGTATTTCTGCACTTTTGGTGAAATTATTTGGTAGCATGGATCTGTGCCGGCAGCACAACAAATGGTAAATCATCATCATAGAGCCAAACAGCTCCTTATATGGAAGTTCCTCCAGTTTGTGTTGACGCTGGAGGTGTCAGATGTCATGCTGCGCTTTGTTTGGAGTTCACATGGAACCAAAGTCATTGTAATTTAAGAAACAAGTAATAATAATAACAATAACCGCCACTGGGCTTTTAACATCACACACAAAAGCCAATAATGAACAAAAATGCCCAAATTGATTTTATTTTAGGTCTTTTATTTAGGAAATAATTGGGAAAAAACACATCGACTGCACGCAGAGCGAAAGAGAAGCAGATGCCTAGCATAAAGGAGCGCAAACAACGTTTTTAGGCTGTTTTACACCGTTTATATTTGTTGAAGTAATATTTTAACAAAATGCTCTAAAGGTTAAACATGCTATGCCACTATTCACTTGCAAATTGACTGTAAAGATTACTTTGGCCATCTAAGACCACTGCTCAGCACCACCATCACTCTAAGCGTGAGCTAGGCATGGGCTAAGAGTGAATCTTCCTGAATCTGTGCATTCTGCTGGTGAATTGCTATTTACTCCTGCGGATTGCTGTTTATTGTGATTTATCAGTGACCGTCACTGGAGGCAGGAGCATGTCAAGCTTGTAATCTCACACAGAGGCATGCAGCTCCCTATAACAAAACGAGCCGCCCGCCGCCCCCTGGGACCAGCGCGAAAACAAACATTTCTGTATGAAATGCTGCCTTGTTCGGACGGCGACTGCCTTCAGGGGCCATCCTCAATCTGATAAGTTTCATTGCAGCTCAGAAGGGAAGCGTTGGTGCACATTCACAAATGCCTGCACATATTAAGTTGTTGCGTTGCTTGGTTACGTTTGGCGAGTGAAAGTAAACAAAAGAAAACATTACGGCGAAGTCAGATTGGATCTAAGACTGGGTTGTGATTCAGGATGGTCTTAAAACACACATAACTTTGCATCAAACAGGAGCGGCCAGGAGAAAAGCACCCTGTTGAAATGATTTATGACCGGCCCGATGACAATGTAGGTTTGCATTCAAGTTCGCTTGTAGGTCAACTGAAAGGGTTCCTGGACGACCTGGGAGCTCAGGAATGACAGTACCGGAGTGAGCTGAGAGCTCCTGGCACGGCACCAGAGTCCTTGCTCTGAACAAAAAAGAGCAGGACAGCAGTCACAGGCAGCATCTTCTGAACGAGTTACACCTTAAAGCACAGCACGTATTCTTGTTTATTGACCTGGAAGAGTCAGAGGAGGACACACACACACTTTTGCAAGTGTTTCCTACACAAATGCAGTATTTTTAATCACACCGGGCTGGAAATATGCCCTTGGCCTGGTAAATTTAACATGGGCTGCTTTTTTCATACACGCTTTTTTCAACTGTATAATTCATATGATACAACAGTTAGATGCAACAGCATAGTCTGACAGACTGAAAAATACTGTTATTGTGAAACAGCGCATTATTTTCACAATAATTTTCATCCCACTAAGCACCCATAACTAAGTGCCAGCTGCTTTACACTGCCACTACTTTTCTACCTGAAATGAACACATCAGATGTTCATGGAGACAATTTGGTCAGATTCTGAAGGCGACTGTGACCGCAGCTGCATGTCAAATATCTGTCGAGCAAAGTTTTTTGATTGGCAGCCATGATGGTGAAACAAACTGGAGTTAACCAGAATACAATTCAGATAAAACAAGCTGGGCTGAGAAACGCTCTACAGACCGGCTGCAGCAAAACAGCTTTGAAGTTCATCTGGCAAGTTCAGAGAAAGCTGAACTGAAACTGCCTGTAATTCAAAAGGCCACTACATTTATGCGGAAAAAATCAATAATAAAGCAAATTTAACGCGGTACTCAGGGTTTCCTGACTTTTTTTTATTTTACAGGACTGCTGTGCAAAAGCAAAGCAACACTTGAGGTCACATGTTATTCGCTATAACACACTCCCTTTTGTGCTTAAAATAATGATGAAACTATTCAAAAATAGTAACTAGCCAGAAGAAGAGTATAAACAAAATTAACCCATAATGAAAGGTAATGCAAAAACCTTTTATCAAAAGTACTTTTGGACCTTTTCTGTTGATTTGGTCTCTGTGAAATTCTGAAACAGTATAAAGGACAGCTGGCCTTTTCGTTTTATGTCTAAAGATAAAAACGGCAACAAAAGGAGACGGTTTTGTTCTGAGAGCGATAGGCAGTCACATCATGGATGAGTGTTAAGCTTTAAAATCTTCAACAAACATAGTTTTTATTAGAGAATTGTAAAGAGAGATTTTTAGATGTTTGCATCCAAGAGGTAAAGTTGTAAAAACTGCAGCTAACTATCGAACCATTATAAAACTGCCAAGTGTTTGTGGAAACTGATTATATCACATTCCCAGTAAATTCACGTGTTTTGCTTTTTATTGAAACGTTAAAGTTGCTGGAGTAACGTTCAACCTAGATCTATATTAATTCACACTGTGCTTTAGGGAATAATTACTTTATAAAGCTTATATTGTTAATTACTATTTTGTAATTAGTTAACACAACTTTCTATATGGCATGATTAAGGATTCAGCATCAGTTTAGCACTTTCGCTGTATGTAGTGGTTTATAATGATTGTAAGGGTTATGGTGAACGGTGACTGAGCTTGATCAAATCTGGCAAATCTCACACACACACACACACCCCATGCACACACACACAAACAAACAAACACACACACACACACATACACACACACAGATCATTTTCTAAGCTCACTACCTGACTTGCGATTTTTTTTAAACCTGACTTGTGATTTTTTTTAAGCAATATCAAAGCATTCTCTTGAGACAGCTGGTCCTCATAAACAGCTAAACACATGGGTCACACAAAGCAGGTTCAAGATAAGTCGTATTCATGAGACATTTTAGTGAACTGGAAATGTGAAGCTGACTCGTCGAGTGTTTGTGGCAGAGATCTGTGTGAGTTGGACACTAATTCACAAGTTCATTAACAAAGATCAGCTGGAGTTTACTATTCTTTTTCACAAAATGAAGCAAAAATAAGTTTTAAACCAAGCAATTTCACTATATCTGTATCTCTGGACTGTAAAGGACTGGATATGAGCTAAGAGTGAGAAAAGCTTCTCCTCCATTCTGTTCAAAATTAGCGTGACTGACTGAATCCCCATCCCACGCCGTCCCCGATTGGATGACACTTTACCTCTAATGTAATTTTCATGCACTGTCATGCACTGGTGTCTCTAATCTGTCCGTGCATCATTTTCATTGAAATCAACGTCAAGAGAGAAGTCTTTGACGGATACCAAATGTCCTTGTGGCCGCAGCCTCAGCCACACACGATTCGCCACCGCAGCAGGTTGCAACAGCAATGTTCTAACCATTGAGCCACGCTAATAGGTGGGAGGTTCTCGTCTGGAGCATTTATTCCAGCCATTCTATACACTCAAAAAAGGAGGAAGATGCCGTGTAGAAGGACGGAGCCTGATGCTATGGCTACATAAGGCAGTGCTGAGCATGAGGCTACATTAGTAAAAAATCTGCTGCCTGCAGTGCCTTGTGGCTTGTGGCTGGAATTGAGCAGAACCTGCATAAATACATAGCGATTCAGAAATGTGCTGGAAAGCAGAATTGATTATGGGCTAAAATCTGATCAGCTATTGCCTAAACCATCTTTATGCATGCAGGGCACACTCAGACTCAAGGACTAGTCACTCTACCTATACTTAAGCTGTTGCAGTCACTAACTGGAAGCATCTAAAAGGGCGCAAAAACCATTAAGGCAGTGGGTAAGATGAGGGAAGGTGGCAGAGGAAACACGTTCAGAAAACAAGGTCCAAGGGTATGCCTTCATTATTTTGTTAGGGAACATAACTCCACCATACTCCAGTGCAGTATGTTGTCCTGTACACTCTGTCTTGATTCTAGCCTTTTCATTGTACTTATTTACTTTAAAACAAAAGGTACAAATAAGTACCAAAAACGTGTGACAATAAGCAATTGACTCTTATTGGAATACGCTTTCATAAATGTCTACAGAAATCCATCTAATTTGTCACATAAATTGCAGCTCCAGAAAAAAAATTAGACCGCTGCGATTTTTCATATCTCTAGGAGTGTGACAACCATTCCATGCCAGTGTCTGTTAAATTCCTACACAAGCACCTCATTCTGCTTCATGAGGTACTGATTACTGATCACCTGAATCACATCTTATTTAATGAGGGAAAGTATAAAACACTG
>JBBPDH010000124.1:2753008-2770999 GCA_037974565.1 Clupeocharax schoutedeni
CCAACACTGCTGTGGTTTACAAAATGTTGTCTTTTTGTCTACATGATATCTGTCTGCCCTGCAACCAGCAGAATTCCTCTGTGTGCTTCAATAAGCTACACATAAAAAATTGTCCCAATATACCGCATGCTTCTGTTATCTATAGTGATAGCTGTTACTTTTAATGGCTAAAACTGCATTCAGACAGATCTGTAGTCTCTGTTCACAAACTGATCCTATTAAGGCTATTGTAACAGGCCTGACAGGTCTCTCTTGGATTGATGTAAAACCTTTATCTCAGTGCATGGCCATCATAAAGCTTTATTCCGCACTAACTTCATGTTCCCCCATCTCGCCCTCTTCATGAAGCCTGTCAAGGACGTGTCATTTTTCACCTGGTGAAAAGGTGCAGCAGCAGCCGGCCTTGTCGTGATTATAGGCGTGTAAATCTGCTGAAAGCTGAGCATATGTGAAAATACCACGCAGTTTTGCACTGTGAAGCAGCCGGGTGGCCTCCTGTACAGTGACTCACAGCCAGCGCATAAAAAAGGACTGAAAGCACAGTGAGCTTTACTGTAGGTCTAGTAAGAACTTGTTTCGGGGACATTTATATTGAGGAGTGTGACATAAAATTTAAAGGGATTATGTAAGATAACTATGGATGTTAATATCAATTAGCACGTGTCAATGACACACATAAAGGCTTTGTCATGGATCCTTCTTACTCATTAACATCTGCCCCAAGTCACTCATGAAGACTAAAACCAATATGTACAAGTGGAGCTTTCTGTGTGCACCATAAAAAGTAATTTACTATAAAAATACCCGAAACTTTTGCATTGACTATATAAGAGTTACTTTATACTTCAGTGGCCTTTTACCATTAAACCCTAATAAACAAATCAATACTGAGCCGTTAGAGATGAATTATGTAATTAGAATATGCTCCCACTGACTGCTGCAGTTAAACCACAGAACAGACCCAAAGTTGTGCTCCTGGTCAACTTATTTATATATTCATTTTCTAAGCATAAATAAATACACACGTCTTTGAAGGGAACATATTTCTGCATGTTTAACTCACAATCAGACTACTGTTTGTGAAATGTATCATTCTAAAAATGTGCAAAAAATGTGCAAAAGTCTAGGCACATTTTATTCTAAAGACATGGCTGGAGGAGTTCAGGGTGGAAGAACCTGACCTCAACCCCATTCAGCACCTTTGGGATGAACTGCAATAGAGTTTTCTTGTTCAACATCAGTGTCTGACCTCATTAATGCCCTACAGCAGGGCTATTCAACTTTAATAGCCAGTGGGCTGGATAGGAAATTCACTGGGGGTTCGAGGGCCACAGAATATTGTGCTGTCCACGCTGTCATTGTGGGTGGACGGGCCGGGGGGTTGTTGTGGGGACGGCTGATGGGATTCCATCCGTCCGGATGACCGTTAAAGTTGTTAGAGTAGATACGTCACTGAAACTCCAAATTCCTCTATGAAGAGTGGAAGTGTCAAATTAAAGTCTGTGTATTTGAATGCAATGTTATTAAAGTCTTTGCTGGTGAAAAGGTCAGGTGTCCCAATACTTTTGTCCATATAGTGTAGTTTGTGAACAAAAATGTATGATACTCATAGCTAACTTTTAACATTGTACACTAAAAATCAGACACAGCTGTTTTGGGAGAATTTAAAATAGGCATTACCATTAAGCAAACCGCCTGCTTATGTTTAGCGACTTACTAAAAAGAGATATTTTAATAGAAAAAAGGACAATCTTACAGTCGTAAAGTTAACACAGCTGAACTGCACCTGACTATTGATTGTGTCCAATATAAACAGGATTACTGCAAAACATCAGGAGGAAGCCTGCAGAACAGTCTGCACTGTGATGAACTGTGTGCATGTTGTGTACAGAGCACAGAGATGTATACACAGTACAACAGCCGTACCAGAGTGGTGTGTTGTGTGCAGCGTGCTGGAAAACACTGCCACTGCACACAGGTCAAGTGAACCCCTTAAGCTCTAAGGACCCCCAGGCAGGCTCAGACCCTCGTTCCCTTACTCTAATAACTAACTGCCTTCTGTAGTAGCTCCTAAGGTTACAACAACCAAGCTTCTAGGTGTACAACAATGTACCTCAATATATTGGGTGAAGAAAATAAAATAGTTCTACAGGCCCGAGTATATGCTTAAATAATTATTGATGTAATGTGGTATTTTGTGTTTCAGTTGATTGTAGATAGTAGACTGAGAGATTGGTGATATATTTTATTCTTAATGGAAGTTTGCTATTTCTAAAATATTTTAGATTTTATGATTTTAAGACTTTGCAAAAAATTGCTTTACATTTTTAGATCAAGAAATTTCTGCAGACGTGTCTGTCCTCAAAATGTGTGGACCAAAGTTTTGGGACACACCTCTTAATTACTAAATTCAAGTGGCCCTTACTTAGAGTGCAATTCTTAATCTTTATGTTTCAGCAGACCAAGACCTGTTCTATTCCAGCATGACTGTGCCCCAGAGCTCAAAGCAAGCTCCATAAGCACATGGCTGGAGGAGTTCAGTGTGGAAGAACTTGACTGACCCGCACAACCCCATCCTGACCTCAACCCCATCCAGATTGTGAACCAGACCTTCTTATCATCATAAACACTCTACGGAATGAATGACCACAAATTCCCACAGAAACTCCAAAATCCTGTGTAAAGCCTTCCAAGAAGAGTGGAAGCTACTATAGCTGCAAAGGGAGACCTAAATGCAATGTCCTGGTTGCTACTTTTGTTCATATAATATGAGATTATGTGCACACCGTGTCACCAATAAGAACAGTCATAAAGTCCATCAGCAATGACAGTACCTACACTAGGGACGAGCACCCTGATGAATTTTGATATTTAGACAAGAGTTAAGATGATTATGAATATTTTCAAACCAGCTTTCAATGTTTTTGGTCCTAGCCATAGCAGCTAGAATTAGTCATTAGAGTCTCTGACCTAAAGATCTTTACAGCACTCTCATTTAAATGTAGAAATGTATTTGTTGGGGTTCACTCATAAGTTCAACACACACATACAGTGGGGCAAAAAAGTATTTAGTCAGCCACCAATTGTGCAAGTTCTCCCACTTAAAAAGATGAGACAGGCCTGTAATTTTCACCATAGCTTTACCTCAACTATGAGAGACAAAATGAGAAAAAAATAATCCAGAAAATCACATTGTCTGATTTTTAAAGAATTTATTTGCAAATTATGGTGGAAAATAAGTATTTGGTCGCCTACAAACAAGCAAGATTTCTGGCTCTCACAGACCTGTAACTTCTTCTGGTTAACGCTCCTCTGTTCTCCACCTGTTACCTGTATTAATGGCACCTGTTTGAACTCGTTATCAGTATAAAAGATACCTATCCACAACCTCAAACAGTCGCATTCCAAACTCTACTATCGAGCTGTATAATGTCCTGCTGCAACAATAACAATTACAAAAATTAAATATTATGAATCTAAATTAAATATTCTTTTTGATTATTTCCTTAGTGAAAAGAAGTAAAAAAAAAAACAACAACGAAAAGGGTCAAATACGAGACATTTCTACACATTTCTATGCTGAATTCAACGTACTGAGAAAAAATCCCCAAAAATGTGTACAATTTTAAGAAAGTTTTCAGCTCATCCACTACAGTACTAGTATGTCCGTGTAGTTTTATGGTTTTGAAATCAAGTGCTGCAGTCTGATGAAACAGTGATTCAACTTTGGTTACACTCTCAAAAGGTTTGCTTGGAGGACAGAGAAACATTTCAATAAATGAACAGCTCGCCATCTGTAAAGCATGAAGGTACATCTGTTATGATTTTGGGTTGTGTGGTAGACAGTGATGCAGGAACTATTGTGTACAGAGATATAAGAGAGTTCTACTAAAAATTAACAAGTCCCTGAAGCGAACGCCTCAGAGTCAGTAAAGAAAGGGAAGAAGAAAAGGAACTGCTCTTTACAACAAGACATAGCCTACAACAAATCACTCCAGAACTAGTGCTGGGCAGTGTGATACCCCATCACTTGAATGGACAAAAAAGAAAAATGTGATTTTAAAAATATTTTCGAAACTTATTAGTAGAGGTGGGAATAGATTACTTTTTTTTACGCCATGAATTTCATTGTAACTCCCACACCCCCCCCCCCCCCGATGGAGACACCAAGACATGGTTTAAAACGTGCGCGATACGGAAAAGTCACTGAAATATCAGTGACCAGCGTTACTCAGACTTATTTGTGCTGGGGACCAGTCAAGTCAGGGCCCCCCCAGGAATTATTCACCCACAGGAATTATTTGGCACAAAAAAAATATAAATCAACATTTTTTTATGTGATGGGTGTGTCTGCTTTCTCGCCACTAACCGGTAGAAACGAGGAAGACACGCTGACAGAGACACTCAGGGCGTGTTTTCTGAGCCTGTTTCTGTCCTTTGTTTTCATGTGTGTGTCTGTGAAGAGTTTGGGAGAATGAGAGAATGGCCGGAACGCTGAACATTCTAGCATGCTGAAACAAGGGGCGGGCCGTGAAGTTGAGGGGGCGGGGCACGCTGGGACAGCATGGCTGAGATCAGACCTGATCTGACTGAATTTTGATTGGTGCAGAAGCAAGGCTCTACGGACCGGCAGGAACCCTCTCACGGCACCGGTTTAGATTAACGGTGATTTTTTTTTTATCGCACGATAAGAATCTCGGGCTGTTAACGCCGTTAACGCCATTAACGGCCCAGCACTACTTATTAGTATATTTTATTACAATCATCATGTCACACACTGCACTGGGTCCATTTAAACAGGACTAATGATCCTGTCTTTGTAATAAAACATGCATTTGGTCAAGTGTTCTTCAAGCACATGCCCAGAAATGCATACATCAACATACTGTGACATTATTTTATCATGATGATGATAAATATCACCATATTGCCCAGCCCTACACACATTTCATCTTTTAGATTTCATTTTTTTAATGCTAAATTTAGGAAATAAATAAATAAAACCTGGAATCTGTAAAATATGTCAGATGTAGGTTTGTTCAAGTTTGTTCCATACAGATCCATGTATTGATAACCATCAAAGAAATAAAAAATATATAATGTTTTTTTTTATTTGCATTATTTATTTAAAAGCACATGTAAGCATTTTAGGCTTTGATCCATGATCCAAAACTTCAGGCTTGGCATCCTTTACACAAACAGTGAAAAACTGCCACAGCACTGGCAGAAACGATGTTTTTCTTTCGTAATGTTTTGTCAATGTTCAGTCATTGTAAATGTCCCACGCGCAAAGTCAACTTTTATGGATAAAAAGATGTGATTTTTAATGCGGCGAAGATGAAAGAGGAAGGAAAAAATGATCTAGCAGGTAATAATGTTGGCAAAGTTCGTTTTATTTTATTTTAGTGCAACTCAAAGACACTTCGGAAAAAGACGGCTGCCACAGACTCTCACCACACAGTGTGCGCGCGCGTGTATGTGTGTGTGTGTGTGTGTGTGTGTGTGTGTGTGTGTGTGTAACAATTTGATGCTCTAATCTAGATTCCATGGTCTTGGAGGAACATTGCTCCATTTCGCTCTGTACTCTGTAGACGGCTGAAATGACAAACACTGACTTGACTATTATTCTAACATGTATCAATAAATTGCTAATCTTTCTTATGTATACAATAATGTTACACAGACACTTCTATAATACTACACACACTGCTATACAAATAAGAAAGACACACACACACTGCTGTGCAAATAAGAAGAAACACACAAACATACACACACACACACACACACACACACACTGCTAAACAAGTGCCTGACGTGCCTGTGACCTAAAACATATTTGATTCTGAATGATTCTGGTTGATCTCCTTCGTTATTCTGTTTTATTGAAAAAAAGATAAAGTTTTAATGAATTTTTATTACATTTTATTAAATAACACTGATTTGGTGGCACAATACGTGATCAAATATATGCTTGGCATATCTATCTGTCTTTAAAAAATCACAGTGGAATTGTATCATGGCTTGTAACAATATTGTATCAGAGGCGGGGTGAAGGCCCTGGGATACAGTTTTGATTCGTGAATGTAGAGTAGGATGGAGAATGGGGGATTTCGATTTGTCGATGGCGGAATTCAGATCTTCAAATAGTCAATGAGGATCTGATAGGAGTGAGGGGTAAATCCAGAGTTTTGATTTGATTCCAGAGTAGTTTGGGGTTTAATGTTGCCCTCACCACGTCCATCTGTTGCCAAATGACCATGTTTTTATTACTTTTGTAATCCAGGACTCTCATTTCATTCTGTTGCCCAACGACCAGACATAACAACTCTACTAATAATTTCAAAGGTATTGCAATCGTTACTAAATTAATACTGTTAGCTATTGTACAAGAGGTCTTAAGCTTTCAAGGGAATAAAAGCTGGAACATTCATTTTGAGTTGTTTTCGGGTTATTAGTGACTGATACCACACGCCTATTTAACTTCAAATAACACCGTGTTTACGAATGATAACATGGTGTTAATAATAAACCGAGGAGCTGTTATTATTCGGCAAAGGGTAAAGTCCCACATTAGATCGCTCCAAAGCATATTTAACCATGGCTGGCTGTCTATAAAATAATGAAATTTCCAGGTGCTTATAGCTGTGCTCAAATGTCAGTGGCAAATGAGGTGCCATAGCCTTATATTGTTAATGGGAATTTTTGTTCCTCATCTCCTGGTTAATGGCAAAATCCATTGTTGGATAAATGGCGGCCGAGTGAGGGAGAAAGGCAGGCGATGCGCCCTGGAACGGCGCTATCATCCTCCTGCGCTCACCACCCAGTAGCAGGCAAATAAAATATGACCCACTGTCTGTGCTCTTCCCCGCCAGCTCTCATGTCACCTCTAGCTCTTGCCCTTTATTTAAGAATCAGAGCCTTCTGGAAAGACAGGCCCTAATAGAAACAGTTTGTCACCTTTTAGGAGAAGGATGGCTGCACTGCCCAGAAAGACTTCGCACACAGAAAAGCAGTGAGACCCACTTATTTGAAAGGCTGTGTAACTGTAGGGACTGACACGTGACTCAAATATACAAAGATTCAAATCCTGTGTCGCCTTTGGTGAATCAAGCATGTATTTCAATAAGGCATGTGTGCTTTTCAGGAACTCACCAATTTATAGGCTAATGGCGCTCCTCCAAAGCAAATGTCACTTCACATCCTACCTCTATTTTTTATCTTTAGTGCCAAACTATATTTAACACCCCCTGTCTTGTCTTAAATGTGTGTATATTCCTATCTATTTTTTATTCTATGTGCCTATTTGTTGTTGTTATAACAGGAGCCATGTCGTCTCGTCTCTCTATGTACCTGTACAGTATACAGCAGAGATGACAATAAAGTTGACTTTGACTTTGATATATATATATATATATACAGAGTGGACATGAGTAAATGTAACACAGTAGATATACACAATGGAGTGACGGGCAGTAACAGTTACAGCCAAAAAACGCAGGTCTACATCAGAAAATCTGCGCCTTTTCGGCTCCTTTAGGGACCCTGAAGTAACGAAACTGTGCTTTCCATAATAAAATCATCCTCATGCATAAAAAGAGAGCAGCTCATGGTGTGGCCCCCATCTTCCCCTGACCTCAATCCTTTTGAGAACCTTTGGAGCATCCTCAAGCGAAAGATCTGAGGGTGGGAGGCAGTTCACATCCACACTGCAGCTCTGGGAGGCTATTCTGACATCCGGCAAAGAAATTCAAGCCAAAAGCCAAAACCCTCACAAGTCCAATTGACGCAAGAACTGTGAAGCTGCTATCAAATAAGGGGTGCTTTGTTAAAGTGTAACTTGAACTGTTCTGCGGTTTTTGACCAAAGTAGCTTTTGAGCTTCTGATGCTGCATATTCAACAAATTACCATTTTCGCTTCATTTCAACCTATGAAACGTTTTGAATCTGTTGTGCATAATAATTTAGAAGAGCTCATGTGCCCATCACTACTACAAACCCTAGTAACTTTATCATCCATCAGAACAAAAACACTGCTGTCCGTCAGTGAACAAAACCGTAAATCCGTGAATCCCGAAACTTTACAGGCTACAGAGGACACAGCCTGACCAATCAGAATCTCCGGCTCGTTCACACTCCGCCCCCGCGCGCTCTGGTTGGCTGAGCGGTACGCCACTCAGAAACAATATTAAACGGGTTAAATGGAGGACGAATTCCGTGCTGTTCACACATTGTGCTGTGGCAGGTTCACATATTACAGAATCAGAAAACTTGTATGCTTAAAAGAATTAAGGGATTTAGCCCCATTTACAGGACAAAATACGATATTGCGCATGTCTTAGCACATGATCAGAAGATATTGCACACAGACTGTTGCACAACATAGCAAAAATAATGCACACAGTCTTCCACATAATGATAGTTTTTAAACCCGTTATATATATATACAGGAAGAAGCAGCAGCAGGCTAGTGTGTGACTGAGGGAGGGGTTGTAGAGTCGCAACAGACTCATAGAACATCCCCAACATTTTAATATAGTCTCACATAATATAACTTATTATGCAACTTTATTACAGAAGAAAAAGTAAATGTCAGGTGTCACAAACATTTCTTACATCCAAAATAAGTGAATTTAATGAAGCAAATAAATCACCAGAAATTATAAAATATCAACAAATCTATTTGTTATGGAATAATCAAAAATAAATGATTATCTTCTTTATCTAATGCATGCATTGATATAGTAATTATAAGATAAAGTACAATAATATAATTTGCTTTAATTTGCGAAACTACAACACTTTTTTATTATTGCATTATTTCTTTTATTTCGGACTCTTATTCTATAATATAGCGTATTCACTGTGTTCGGACTCTTATTCTCTCGCTTGTTTCATTTCCGTTCTTTCTCTCAGTGTATTTAAGCGTTTAAATATCTAATTATTTGTAGGAATACCAAATACATACATTTTATATAATATGCGGGCGTATACATATTTTTAATATTATGAATATTTTTTTTTTACCATGAATTCTATTATAAGTATAATACCTTACATATAATACCTTATATACTTTATATATGTTATAAATAGTGTGTTAATACCAATCCCTTAGCAGAGAAGACAGCTGTTGTTATTCCATTACTGAAATAGCATTATTTATTGAATTATTAATTTTATTCTGTAATAATATCTTTATTAGAGGGCAAAAGTAGTCCAATACACGTCAGTCGTATTATTATTATTATTATTATTATTATTATTATTATTATTATTATTATTATTATTATTATTATTGTTAGTATTATTATTGTTATTATTATTATTATTATTATTATTATTATTATTATTATTATTATTATTATAAATAGTGTTGTTGTTGTTGTTGTTGTTGTTGTTGGTATTTGTTTCCTTTTTTATTCTACCTTTCTGTCTCTGGATCGAATGCTATACAATAATATTTCCATAATATTATTTGCTTTTATTTAGGAAAATACATATTATTATTGTATTATTATATTATTACTAATTAAACTGTCTATTTAATCTTGTCTCTATAATACGCTTCTCTCTCTCTCTGGTGCCGATTATATGTATACATATATATATATATATATATATAATTACTATTATTATTATGTGTGTGTGTGTGTGTGTGTGTGCGCGCGTCTGTTTCCGTTTCCTGTCTGTCTGTATTTCTGGGCCCCTCTGCCCCTCCCACCCTTCACTCCTGCTTCTCGCGCTCAGGTGTCTGTCTCGCGCGCACCCGGTGAATCCCGCAGGTATGCTGTCGGTTAGAGTTGCTGCCGCCCTCGCCCGCTCCCTGCCCCGGCGGGCCTCCTTCGTAAGACACTCTTCTTCATTTTGAATGTCATTTTAAAACCAGTTGACTTTCTGTTTTGTGTCATTTTCCACGGACCGGCTGCTGCGGCGAGAGCCGCGCCATCTTTAGCGCGAGGCCTTGACTTTGACTTGAAGGTGTCCGGCCGCGCATTCGGTGATTTAATGCGAATTCGTGCACAAATTACCACAAATACTGACTTTCAGGGTCCTAAATGTCATTCATCGCCCCTTTAAAGCGCCCAATGGGCGCTTTAAAGGGGCGATGAATGACATTTAGCCCCTTGAAGGTCAGACTTTAGTCATGACATGCATTGAATCGTCGCCACCAAGCAGATCTCCAGATTAACACTGGACTCTCTTTACAGTTCTTTCTTTTTTTTTTGGTTAAACAAAATTCATGGCCCACATCTCCCTGGGACCCAGCTTGAAGGTCAGCTTTTTGGTATTAGAAGCGTCGAGACTCTTGACCAATCAGCTCTCGAGCTTAACATTTTAGTCTGTTTTCAGCTCCGTGGACACAGACATGTCTTTTTAGCGTTTTAGACAAAAAATGCATGTACTTGTGGCTAATATGCCCCCCTTGAAGGTCAGATTTTGGTCATTAGATGCATTGAAGCTTTGGACAAATCAGCCCTCCAGATCAACACCGGACTCTTAGTTTTTGAGACCAAATGCATGGCCCACGAGCTACTGTGTCCCTAAAAGAGACCACATGGACATTGAAGGTCAGCTTTTGGTCCTTAGATTCGTTTATGTTCTCCAGCTTAACAAGTTTTAATTAATTTTGTGTCTTTGAGCCCAAAATGCATGGCCTACTAGGTAACATGCACCCGTTTCTGGAATTAGATAAGCAGATTTAGGTTATTAGAGGCTTTGAGACTCTTGAGATGCTTGTTTTGGTGTCTTTTCAGCTCTGTGGACACATGGGTATGTCCTTTTTTTGTGTTTTTTGATGTTAAATATAGGGTGAACCCAATTCTGACAGCACTTGTGCTCAGAAGCTATCTCTGGGGTAGGAAGGTCCTAAAATGCTAAGTTTTTAGGACCACAGTAACAAAGGATTCCTTAAAGGGGTCTTTTTGAATGTTTTTAAGACAAAATGCATAACCCACAAGTTGTCTTTCTTGCTAATATGCACTGGATTTTGTTTTTTGGAGCTGAATTTGGGGCTTACATGCATTAAAGGCTCCAGATTCAGCATTCTTTGTCGCATGCATAGTTATACAAGTTCAACACTGAGCTGCTACTTTTGATACTTTTATGACTACTGTGTCCTGAGTGGGGGACCTCCCCCTCAAGTTTTGGGGACCTTGAAGGTCAGCCTGGGGTTATTGGATGCATTGAGCGTCTCCAGCTTAACATGTCACCTCTGTGGTGGACATGTCCTGTTTTTGGGACAAAATGCACAACCTGCTATCTGATTTCCAAACTAATGTCCTTAGGAGAGACCCTCCTAACGTCTGGTGTAGGAGCTGGTGTTTTAATCATGGTCAGCTTTTAGTTGCTTTCAGCTCTGTCCACAAGTCTGTCTGTGATGTGAGACTAAATGCAAGGTTAGCATTTGGCTGCTGGCTGACTCCTGTTCTGTGGCCAGCACTGGTGGTCAGTTCGTCTGGGTTTTGGACCACGCAGGACATCCCCAGTGTCTCCGTGTTGCAGGGATGTTGCTGTTTGACCCGGTGTTCCTGAAGGTCACCGGCCTATCAGAACCTCAAGAGCTTTGTGTGACCACTAATGGCTGTTCAACTCCTCTTCCTTTGTAGGTTTCCAAGAATGTAGCAGCTGCATGTGTTGGAGCCAAGAACCTGCACACGGCAAGACCATGGCTGCAGAAGACCGGTGGGTTTTGACCCCATTATATAATTGATGCGCTGATTTGAGGTCTTTTTGGTCTCTAACCTTGCGTTTGATTTCAGGCACCGCCGAAGTTTCCAGCATCCTGGAGGAGAAGATTCTCGGAGCAGATACCGGTGCAGACCTCGAGGAGACGGGGCGCGTGCTGTCGATCGGAGACGGTATCGCCCGTGTGTACGGCCTGAGGAACGTCCAGGCTGAAGAGATGGTGGAGTTCTCCTCTGGGCTGAAGGTGAGCATGGGGTCACCGGTCCAGTGTTCCAAAGTCTAGGCACAGATGGGGGTCAAACTCGGGGAGGGCACTGAGGCCATGATTATTACTTTAGAGTAAAGGCGCTTAATGTGCTCGGTTAATTTAAGGGCTTTTTGTGGCACAAGGTTAAAATAAACGACGGTTCACCACTCGCTAGTGCAGTAAAACAACTCTTTACATTTTACACAACAGCTGCACCACCTGACGCACGTCAAGGTGACACGGCAAATTACCCTGCCAGGCTGTTTGTTACGCTCCTTTTAAACCATCTAGTGCTTATCGTCCTATATTCACTGTAACCATAGCAACCACAGCTTGTGCCGCTGCACATCAAGAGATCGTTGTCCTGTTAATTAAACCAGTGACGCTGGCGTTGAGGTGAACGTTACCTCGCACACGAGGTGTTCAGGTGCTCTGTGGTCAGGTGGTGTGTCCAGTGTGAATACAAGACCAGTTCACCACAAAGTAACAGATGAATTTACAGGGAATGCTGCTGCAAGAACCTTAAAGCCCATGAATTCAAATAAATAAATCTTGATCTGGTCCAAGATATCAGATGGTGTGCACTTTTTGAGGTGATGACCTTTCTTTGTGTTTACTTCACCTGTAGGGTATGTCTCTGAACTTGGAACCCGACAACGTTGGTGTTGTGGTGTTCGGTAACGACAAGCTGATCAAGGAGGGCGATATTGTGAAGAGGACCGGGGCCATCGTGGACGTGCCCGTCGGGGAAGAGCTTCTGGGCCGTGTTGTTGATGCTCTGGGAAACGCTATTGATGGAAAGGTCTGCCCTTACACCACTTGTTGTTTTCCCCTTTTAGACTCATTAGGGTTAATCCCAGCTCCAGTATTGCTTTGTCCACGGGTTTTGGGTTCAGTAGTTTTAGCAACTCCTGTGTGTTCTCTTAATTTAGGGTCCCCTGGGTTCTAACCAGCGTAGGCGTGTCGGCCTGAAGGCTCCTGGCATCATCCCCCGCATCTCTGTGAGGGAGCCCATGCAGACTGGCATCAAGGCCGTGGACAGCCTGGTGCCCATCGGCCGTGGGCAGAGAGAGCTGATCATTGGAGACCGACAGACTGGGTAAGTGATCAGGGAACTGGGGTATGTTCCGCCGGGGCTGACTGTCTGCCACCCCAGCAGTAGGTGTGATGCCTCATGCCTTCTTTTTTCAGGAAAACCGCCATTGCCATCGACACCATCATCAACCAGAAGCGTTTCAACGACGGCACTGAGGAGAAGAAGAAGCTCTACTGCATCTATGTGGCCATCGGGCAGAAACGCTCCACCGTGGCCCAGCTGGTCAAGAGGCTGACCGACGCAGACGCCATGAAATACACCATTGTGGTGTCGGCCACAGCCTCCGATGCCGCTCCCCTGCAGTACCTGGCCCCCTACTCCGGCTGCTCCATGGGAGAGTACTTCAGAGACAACGGCAAACACGCCCTGATCATCTACGACGATCTGTCCAAACAGGTGAGGCCTGGCTGAAGAGCATGACTGTGGAAGTGTAGCGTAGGTACAAAGCTGTGGGGTTTAGTGTACCCCTGCTGTCCCTCACGCGCTCTGCTCCTGTTTGTCCAGGCCGTGGCCTACCGTCAGATGTCCCTGCTGCTGCGCCGCCCCCCTGGTCGCGAGGCCTACCCGGGCGATGTGTTCTACCTGCACTCCCGTCTGCTGGAGAGAGCTGCCAAGATGAACGACAACTTTGGCGGCGGCTCCCTCACAGCCCTGCCTGTGATCGAGACCCAGGCTGGAGACGTGTCGGCTTACATTCCCACCAATGTCATCTCAATCACTGACGGACAGGTGCCACAGAACGCCTTGAGACTTGATCAGGATGATCAGTGTTGCATTACCCAAAGATTATGAGCCTGAGCTCAAGTCCTCTGTCCTGTCCCCCCAGATCTTCTTGGAGACGGAGTTGTTCTACAAGGGTATCCGCCCTGCCATTAATGTGGGTTTGTCTGTGTCCCGTGTGGGCTCTGCTGCTCAGACCAGGGCCATGAAGCAGGTGAGATACTGATGGCAGTGATTGCAAACACCAGCTGGTTCAACCTTTTCAACATTAAGGCCCTATCAGTCACAGCATGTTGCCAAGGCCCACTTGGCACCATTAGATCTTAAATAACCAGTTGTGGACCAGTGGCCTGTCTCGATTTAAGATTTGTGGCCCATCATGGGTCAATTTGTTTTTTAATATCGTCCAATGCGGCCACGGATCTAGAGCAGTTGTGTCTAACTCCTGGAGGGTTGTGGTCCAGCACATTTCGGTGATTTATCACCACTGGGTTCCTGAGTAAGCCCCTTAAGTTGCTCCTGGGTGAGTCTGCCCCCGGTAGGTAGGGAATGGAAGTTGTTCTGGATTAAAGTGTCTGATAAATGCTGTAAATATTTTGCTGCGTAGAAACTCGCCAGTTAATTTTCAGATTAAATAAATGTGTTTGAGGAGGAGAACCATCAAACTGTGCTGGACACCGGCCCTCCAGGAACGGCATTGACACCACTGATCTCGGGAGAGGCCTTGTTGGTCCATAATTAGCAATCCGTTATCGACTTGAATCTGTCTTCCAGGTTGCAGGTACGATGAAGCTGGAGCTGGCTCAGTACCGTGAGGTCGCCGCCTTTGCCCAGTTCGGTTCTGATCTGGATGCCGCCACCCAGCAGCTGCTCAACAGGGGCGTGAGGCTCACGGAGCTGCTGAAACAAGGCCAATACGGTGAGTTCTGCACTCTTAGACACTGCAGGGCTGGATGGACCAGGTTAAGTGCCATCAGCACAGTCTGGACTTGGGATTTTAAGCAAATTTGTTCCTTTTGTAGCTCCTATGGCCATTGAGGAGCAGGTCACGGTCATCTACGCTGGTGTGAGGGGCCACTTGGACAAAATGGAGCCCAGCAAGATCACAAAGTTCGAGAAGGCTTTTCTGCAACACATCATCAGCCAGCAGCAAGACCTGCTCGCAAGCATTAGGTAAAAGTTTCCTTCTCTCCTCACTTACGTGTGCTGGGATGCACCCATCCTCATTTTATGGAACTGGTCTTGGATCTAATGAGCTTAAAGTCTCATATTATAATTTTAAGCACTTCTGGAGCTTCCCAGTTTTTCTAATCCGCTTCTTTCCTGTTTCAGGGCTGATGGCAAGATCTCAGAGGCCTCTGATGCAAAGCTGAAGGAAGTTGTTCTTAACTTCTTGTCCAGCTTCGAGTAACGCTTCCCGCTTTCACTCATGTTTGTTCATGTTTGCTTATTGTGCTCTGGTTAAGTTTATACTAATGTCAAACGGCATTTGATCCTCAATGTACAGAAATCTCCTAACAGAGAATAAAGTGGTCTACTCCAACCCTGAATGGTTTTGTGTGCTGCATTACCGACTTGGCCCAGGCGAGGGCAGTGCAGCCAGTGGCTGAAGCAGCCAGTTGGCGGTTCCTGTGATCAAATGGCCTTTTCCACAATAACATGACCCATACTGACCAGGGCTTCACGGAGGAGTGCTGTAAAGATGAAGTGGGTGGATTGAAAAGGTACAATCGGCTGCGGCGACTGTGGAAGATACCGGGCAAGAACAAATCCTGAAGTACCTCTGGCCTGAAATCGTCCCCCTCTATATGGGGCGTCGTCTGCTTTTCCAGTCCTGGGTCCTTGCCTGATTTCAAGGGAAAGTAAACAGACCTTTCCTTAATCCTGTTTCATGGAACAGGGCCCTGGATTTAATCTAAACTGCTGTTCCAGTGCTTAATTTTGGTCTGGAAAACCAGCCATAAAGCAGGCGTGTCGGACTGGTCCTGGGGGGCCGGTGTCCAGCACCGGTCCATGGTTTTGCTCAAACACGAACTAAACCTGATCCTTAACTTCAGCGGCTATAGCACTTACTTAAAGTGAGCTGCTTGCATATTCAGATTCCAGCTCATAGTAAAACTGGTAAATGTTTTGGTGAACAGTTTTTAACACAAGCTAAAGCGTATATGTAGTACTGTTAGCAGGAACCACCGGTCTCGCTCACACACCTCCCACGAATGCGGCTGTAGTTCAATTACCAGGCAGGTTTTTGGGAAGCCATTCCTGATACGAGCAGAGACTCGCTGATCAGTTGGATCAGGCGCTTTGGGAACAGAGTAAACAATAGTATGTTCCAGGACCAGGGTCTTGGTTCTGGTTAGTTTAAGATCTGTTTATGATCTGAAATCGCAGTAGTCATAGAACCTCGGTCTGGGCATTGATATCCACGCTAACGCTCCTCTTAGGGAATTTCGTGTTCTCTAATGAAGTGCTGAAAGCAGTGCTTATCTATTTTAGCTGTAAAGACCTGTTACGGATGTAGGGTGTCCGTCAGGCCCTTTTAGTTCATGCATGAGCATTTTAAGCCCTTTTATTGTTATTCTAGATCAGGGGTATTAAACTAGAATTTAACGAGTTCCAGTTAGAGAACACTTCCAGAAGATCATAATGTATAATTATTTCGTGTGATATATGTTTAAGTAGTCCATTAGTTGTATAAACATTGCATGTAATCAATACCTGACCGTCCAGTCAAATGAATTCAGTACACTTTAAAAACAGTTTCACCATATTTATCGTCACCTTACACAGAACTGAACACGCATGCGCGACTGCCGATATGTGCGTTCTCTCATTTACTGTATAAAAGTAGCTGCGTTTCAAAATAAGAGAAAATAACTCGAATGGGAAATTGCATTTTTAACTTCAGAAAAATAAAGGGAGGGGGGAAAAAGGGAGGAAAGCTTGAATTCCCCCTTTTCTGTCATATTTTGACTCGACAGTCTTAGACAGAAAATAAACCTCCACACATCAACAGCTGAACACGTTTAGAGACTCGCTTTCTTCCCCTCTTTTATTCAACTCCCCCGCTTCTCTGTTCAGCGAGAGGACTGAGCTCCAGCTTGTCCTGCCAGGGTTTTAAACCTGCGAGTCATTCTCACACACACGTGGAGGAGCTGATCTGTGAGCCTGGGGCGGTATTTAACTTTATCTTCACTGTGGAGAAAGCGGCCTCGCAGTTGTGTGTGGAGCCACACACGGTCAATATTAGTGCTACTTTGCGCAGAGCTGGGAAAGCACAGTGGTTTAGTGCTCCCAGGGGGAAGTATGAACAAACACGAGTCAGTCCATTCACCGAATTCTGTGACCATCGGGTTCTGTGACTCTAGGGGGCGCTATTTCACATTTGGCTGCTGAATCAACACAGCGGCCCTTGCGTGCACGCGCTTTATACGCAATTTACGTAGGACTCCCGTGATACCCGTGCGGCAGCTGAAACGCGTTTATCCTAATATTGTTATGGGCGCAAGGCTTTACTCCTGACATTTAATGTATCTTAGAATACAGTACATGAATACATGAAACCCATGGAGGAAAATCACGAAGAGACTCGTACGTGGATAAATTATACTCTATGCAAAGTACATCAATAATAAAGGCTTTGTGCTAATTCTGATTCTTTTAGACACTGCTGATGTGACGTTGTTTTGAATAAAGCCATGAGTACTGTATATATACCCTCTAACAGAATTTGCCATGCCAGTGTCTGCCTGCTGATTTCACCCACACTGTCTATACCGATTAACCCCCCCCCCCTTTTTTTTTTACTAGAAACTGTCACTCTTAGACTGGAGGAGGGGGTTTGGGGCGAAAAGTGGAAAAGTCTGTAGTTTTCTGTTTGGACCTTGAACCCAAAAAAGCAGCGCTCTATAAAGAATATAGAAAGTGTCAAAAGATGGCGCCAGAGACCATGAATTTGGAGTCGCTCAGGGACTCCAAGCCTCAAAAACTGGGTTTAAAAATTCTGTCATACATAAACAGGCCACAGCACACAGCAGTGTGAACAGCACCAGATTCTTCCTCTGCATTAAACCAGTTTAATCAATTTAACCCATTCAACCCATTCACCAAGGGAAGCAGTGGGCAGCCAGGAACACAGCGTTTATGGAGCAGTGTGCGCGAACGGTGCATTACTCAAGGCTACTTCAGTGGTGCCACTAGCAGTCCTGAGATTTGAACCCACAACTTTCTGTGTGGAAGA
>JBBPDH010000124.1:2801979-2821376 GCA_037974565.1 Clupeocharax schoutedeni
TAGTAGCAGTAGTAGTAGTAGTAGTAGTAGTAGTAGTAGTAGTAGTAGCCGTAGTAGCAGTAGTAGTAGTAGTAGTAGCAGTAGTAGTAGTAGCCGTAGTAGCAGTATTAGTAGTAGCAGTAGTAGTAGTAGCAGTAGTAGTAGTAGTAGCAGTAGTAGTAGTAGTAGTAGTAGTATTAGTAGTAGAGTAGTAGGAGTAGAGTAGTAGGAGTATTAGTAGTAGTAGTAGCAGTAGTAGTAGTAGTAGCAGTAGTAGTAGTAGCAGTAGTAGTAGTAGTAGCAGTAGTAGTAGTAGTAGTAGTAGTAGTAGTAGTAGTAGAAAAGGTATTGTGCATTTTTTGTTCATCAAGGTTCAAACAATGCTAATGTACCCTCAAAATACAACACGATCCTGGTGGTTCAAATTTTGTACCTTAAATGTATATTTTTCCCAGGGGAAAGGGGCACATTTGTTCTTAATCTATAACCTAATGTTTTAAATAAGAACAGTAGAATAGGAGTTGGGACAGGGTGCAACTTAAAATATATCACTGGAGTGGAATATGGTAGAATTATGTTCCCTGACTGAAGAAAGACTCCAGAGAGTACGACCTCAGTGACGTGATACCTCAGTGATACCTTCTTCTGAAACCCTCACTGCATGGTAAATAATGTTCAAACTCTACTTGTGAGCTGAACCTTAATCTTTGTCAAATAAAGGAATAAAGGCACAGAGCAGTAAAACTGTGTTTGTAATATACGGTGTATTGTGATATCTTTCTGAATCAGTTATCCCATATCTCAAGAGTTTGGAGAGGGGAATGGAATTTTACCCTTTTTTCTAATCCGAAGACACAAGAGGACCCATGTAAGTCTGTAAATGAAACAGAGCGCAGAACCACATCACAAATTAAATCTGAGAATAAAACTGGTATGTGGCTTAGATAACTGACAAGTCTGGCGGGCTGTCAACGTTTTTTCTTTGTTAACTCCCTGGCTTTCGTGTCATATGAAACTAAAACTAATGAAAATGAAAGAAGACGTTAATTAATGCACTGATGATGATATGAGCACAAAATGCCACACCAAAGTAAAATGGAGGATGGTGACAGCTTGTGATAGCCTAAGCTCTGTTTGCTGGGTAGCTTAGATTTCTGTGAAAGTATTTAACATTTATTTGCATTTATTGCTCTGTGTCCATAACGAAAGGAAAGCCTGAGAGAATATTCACAGGGCTTATTGAGCTAACAGCTTCAGTATACAGAGCTGTATTTGGAAGCAGGTATGAGAGTGATTGTGTTTGGAATGTTTTATGGAATTCTGCACAGGACTGAAGGTTTATTGTATGTAGTTTGGATTCACATACAGCAAACTCTTCAAGTGTTGTGTGAGCGAGTGTGAGTATGGTAGCGCTGATATATTTCATGTATATGCGTTGAAGAGGCTCAGGTTTTTGTGTGTTGTTGTTTAGTGCTTATGAAATGTTTCGCCTGCAGCGGCAGAATGGGCCACGCTGGCCACGGATAAAACATACACGAGACAACAGCTTTATGTAGACATGATATCTGCCTGCAGTGCTGAGCAGGGATATCATCACCCTACTTATTTAAAAGTGTAGTTATGCTCACATGTGGGAATCTCAGTGTCATGCCATGGTTTCACAATCAAAACATAAACGGTGGATTTTTAAATCGCCAGTAAATACGTTTTTACTATCATGGTGGGCTACCTCCGGTAACTAGCCCATACAGAGTCATCTAAATATATATATAATTATATGTGTGTGTGTGTGTGTGTGTGTGTGTGTGTGTGTGTGTGTGTGTGTGTGTGTGTGTAATGGTGGGGCTAAAGAAATGAGAATAGGTACAATGTAGGCCCTTAAGTGACTTATTTCTCACACACACACACACACACACACACACACCCACACACACACAGACACATACACACAGTGTGCATTAATTGTATCCATCCTCATTTTATCAGATCCACCACATAGGTACAATTTGAGGTGTTCAGACAATAGTCAATCTGTTTCTTTATATCATGCACACATGCACACACGCACATGCGCATGCAGGAACTGTTCATAAAGCACCAACACTTTAGAAAGTCATCAGACAGCAGCTCTGTTTGCCCTTCACTTCAAACAAAACTCCTCTTTGTCTCATCAGAAGTGCAGATATAAAACATCAGAGCACCGTCTCCTGAGTCTGTCTGTTGCATATGAGCTCCTCTGAGGCTTCTCTTTCTTCAGAGAACACTTCAGATTCCACCCATTATCACTTCTTTAATGAGAGAATGACCGCGACACAGGCGATACCACGCAGATCAGGTTCCTCTGCTGCTATTATATGCCGCTGTGTTTTGTGACGGGGCCTCTCCGGGTCTCTTTACAGGGGTGAGGAGGTTGAATTCGAACATCTATCAGCCGCCCGCTATGGTGGCTGAAAATAATCAGATGGCACCTGAGTCAACAGCGGCCAGCACTTTAAAGCCTATAACATATCGTACGAGTCGGAGGAGCACTTAGGACACAGTGGGGACGTGACCCCCAAAACCATCTAGAGCTCTGTGCTCATGCTGTATAATGGCTGGTGCATTTACTGACCCAGATAGTGGAGTACAGGCCACGGGCCGAATGACGCACCCCATGGTGGTCAGTCTGGAACAACTGACTTGACCTGGAATTGGGTTCACAGCTGTGTCAAAGCAGGGGGTGGTCTAGGACTGACTGTGTGTGTGTGTGTGTGTGTGTGTGTGTGTTGGAGTCATTGGTGTCACTATTACCCAAATTAAGGAAGAGCAGCTTGCAGGGTCAAATGTCAGAGTGGAAACTGCTGAATAGGACAGTTCGGGGTGCAGAAAGCAAACAAAGGCGTCACAGAGCCCACGCTTTCTCGCTGGTTCTGGTAAAAGTTGAAAAAATCTTATTATTAGACTTTCTAATAAATGCACCCCTCCTCCCCTTTTTTCCACTCAATTACGCTCTGGTTAAAGAATCCCTATAGGAACGCTCGCTCCAATTCTTTCACATCAAAACTATTGATATTTCACTTGCCACATCATTTCCAAATGTCACTCCCCCCCTCTTTGTTTTTCAGATCACTGTCTTCAATAGACTTGAGAGTGAGCGAACGAGACTAGACCGGCGGTGTTTTAAGAAGAAAGATGCATTTGCATTTTATAATGAGTCTGCCATTCTGGAGTGGATGCCACAAAGTGCCCAAACAGAGGTTTGCTCATCAGTATGTTTACAGAAGCCTCTGATTAACAAACCATGCACAGATTCTTACCAAAAAAAACAACAAAAAAAAAATCACACACACACACACACACACACACACACTCAAAAAAAGATGGCCAATTATATTTTGCCCACTCAGTACATTTATATAATATTTAGCACCATATACATGAACCCTGTCTTGGGCTCAACGGTGGGCGCTTTACCTTGAAGAGAGAGAGATCACCACACCTGATGCATTATTCCCTGAAATTTCAGGCGGCCTTTACATCGCAGCGGTCATTTCCCCATTCCGAGTGCGTCGTTTTCATCCTGCCCGCCCCTCCTTATGGCTAGCTTCATTAAATATCAAGGAGGCTATTAAAATGCCTGGGTGACTATGGAGATAGATGCCTAGCAACAGTAGTATTTGGCATCTTGAGGTTACAGCCCGGTGTCTCTCAGGTACACGCTGCGGAAACCATGCGCTGTCCATTACTAACAGCTTTCATAATGGAGAGCTTGTGTTGGCTTACCAGAGCAAATATTGAAGAAAAAAAAAAGTAAAAAAAAAAAAAAAGTGGCGAGGGCTGCGCATCCAGGTGAATCAATATCAGAAACAAGTGCAGGGAGGACAAGAGCGGGTCAGAGATGGTTCATTAGATCTCTCTCACAGGGCCCTGCAGGAGCCTCACAGTAAAAAGAAAAAAAGAAAGAGATTTCAGCACTGCTGACACCATAAATAATAAGGCAATATGCTTGAAGTGTCAGTCTCGTAACGCTTAAATAAATAATTGTCAAAAGTATTGGCCGGCGGAGCTGCAGAAACAATAGGAATTCTGTGTTTCTGGCTCATCCGTAATACTCTAATCAGCTTCTGTAGCATCCTGAATGGGATTCCTTAGCAGAATAAAAGTAAATAAAGCTGAATAGGGGAGTTGATGGACTACCCAGTCGAGCCACATCAGAGAGAACAGACGCTATTCTCCACAATCAACCTTGAATACATGAATGGTGTGTTAAGCAACTGTTCATGCTGTGCCATGGATCAACATGCAGACTGCCTTTCATCCGGAGGCCCGTATTTCACCATGCTTTATTACAGTGATATGACGTCATCTGTTTTGGAAGTTTGTTTTTAAAATGCATGGAAAAAATCTTTATTCTTCATTTTTATTTGTAATGAAGTAGTGTGATGTAATATGTAAACAGGTTTGTTTTAAAGATACCATGCACTCTCCAGCCCATATCTGGGATCTATCGAACTATCTATAGTCCATATATGGAAAGTACCTGGACATATTTTTGTCACAAAAACCAACCATTTCTACCATCTCTGCTTTTTTAGCCTCCAGCAGTTTGGCCCCACTTATTCAGGTTGAAGCTATAAGGAGTGTTTCGGCTGCTTTTTAAAAGACGTCCAGAATACAGAACTGTCAGTCAGTGCAGGCATTTACATACACCGGCCCTAGAAACACAAACAGCCTGTTTACTTCTGAAGGATGAAGAAAGGCTGGAAAAATGATCATTCATTCATTCATTATTCATTATCTGAGCTGCTTTTCCTTCACCGGGGTGGGGTGGGGGGTGCTGGAGTCTACCCAGAGGTCACAGGGCAAAAGTCAGAGAAACACTCAGGACAGTCCATCACAGGGCAGACACACAGATAAACACGTTCACGTGCACACACTCACACCTAGGAGCGATTTAGCATCTCTGTTTGACCTTTATCTCTTTGACTGTGTGGGGTAACTTTGTGGAGACCCATTCAGACATTAGAGGAACATGGAAAAGGATAATAGAGAAATGAATTAAGGCCATTATTGATACATAAAACCAAGTGGGGAAAAAAATAAAGCACAAGAAAACTTTAAATGTCCCACAGTTCCAAAGCAACAATGCTTGGGATGAAGGATGAGTTACTCCTCACGGCAATGTCAGATGTTAAAGTATCGCCACAAGTCAGGATTAGCTAAACTGCCAGTCGATTCGAACCAATTAGCTTTCACGTGTGTCCTGCTGCATAACCTGCATCAGGCTGAGTGATCAGACCACTAGCGCTGTAAAGAATAACTCCAATCCAAGCTGATTGGCATAATTATGGAATATCCATTAGAGCCGGGCTGAGAATTACCCTCATTAGGCTACTGAGGATGGAGGAGGGGAGATATTTACCCAGAGTTTGTCCTGTCTGGGTGATTATTATTTCACTGTTTGCTGCCTCTGGCTGTGAAATTTATATCCCTAATGAAAGGACACACTGAAACACGCGTTCTATATCCTCCTTTCTCATTTCAAGCCATTAGAATAATTGCATGTGTTTATTTATTGAGTCCTTAAGGGACCCCACTCTAAGATATAGAGGTTCAATTAATTAAATTATTGCACATCATCCCGATTGCATTCTTTATTGCATGTGACATACTTTTTTGCATGTTGACATGTGACATACTTTGATCATGTATAACCAGAGAACAGAGTCTCTTTTCATCTATTGTCTCTTTACAAAGTCAGGATCATCTCCACAAAAGAGAGTCACTATGGCATATTTAGACAAGACTGCATGGGGAAATGGGTCAGTATGCTAAACCTGTTATTCAATGGGTTTAATAAAAAGCATTCAGGGGAAGCTTTGAGACCAGATTGAACCTTTAAACTTCACAGAGGGTCAATGGTCAACAATGGAGTATCTGTCTATTTACACAAAGTCTTTGAGGAGCTTTACTGTAGGAGTATTTTTTAATTTCCTTGTAAAATGAAACTAGCAAGGCCAGTTTTCTCGGCTGGGAATAAGCACCGCTCACATCTGGTCTTCGGGCCCTCTGCTGTGCTCTCACCTCCGAGTTTGGGGGTTTGTATTGTGATGAAGTTAGTTTCTCAGGCTTAGCAGAACTTCAAATCGTGCATTAGACTTGCAGCCTCAAGAGCAAATGGCAATAAGGATATTATTGTGCTTTCCAGTTAAACGAAGTAGCTGAACTCTGCTTGTGAAAGCACTTTTTAGGAGTCCCAGATAATTGCATTACTTGGCAATCTATTATTACGAGCATGTTCATGAAATGCTCAACTAAACAAGCAATCTCAAGGTCCACATAAAGCAACTTTGATGCAAATTAGAAAGACAATGACATAATCAATCCTGTTTCGGGTTGTTGCTGCTAATGTGCGGCTTTAGGCCCCGCTAACAGCAGCCACCCACTTCTCAAGGTCTGGCCACCAGCCCCTCATAAATTAAGCCAACGTACAGCACGTCTCAGGAGGATCCCCGCCGCCTGCCTCTGGCTTGTCTAATTGATTAGGTCAAAGATCAGGGGCTGAGTGACAGTGGCTGAGGGGCGGAGGAATTTCCTGTTTCTGCATCTATAATTCAGTGGTTTCCTGAGAGCGTTCACTGCAGCGGCGCTCAGGAGGGGGGTCCAAGCTGTCTAAACCAGCCGCCTCGCAACAGAGCTGCGGCTTTTGAAGGCCTGTTGGATATCGTTCCCAAATCCCATGACTCAAAAGGAGCGGTCATTCACACCGACAGCATGGGGTCTGGAGTATACAAGTCATGCCTTTTCTCACTGATAGTATAGCATTTGTGTTGGAAGAAGGAAAAAAAATCAATTTCAAATATACACTCTGGAATCTCTTTCTTGTAGACAGTGAGCGCATATGATGGCATAGAAGAACCACTTCAATCGATAGTTCTTTGCAAAGAGAGTGTACACTGCCTGTCAAATGTTTGAGGAGACCGGGCCTTTAGAAGTAACCAGTTGTTTTTCAAAAAAAGTAAGAAAATGTATTATTATTATGATTAGTAATATGAAAGTATCTTCCTTGGTTTAAGCACCTCAGGTTTGAGTACTGAGGGGTGCAGTAAATATTTACTTGCGATATTGTTTGCCCTCTAATAAACCTTATTAGTCTTTATGTATATTGTTATTTCACACCGACAAAGAAAACAAGCTCATTAAAAGCATTCTGAAAAGGTTGTTCCAGAGAGGTGGGTGGGGGAGGGGTGTCACCGAGAGGCCTGAGGCACCAGGACTGTTTAACTGCAAAATTATTCTTTAAAAAAACTGAACTAAACAATCAGCACATATAGATAGAACATGCATGCTTGTTTTTGGGTGGTGGTGGCCTAGTGGGTAGAATCCTTGAATCAAGACCAAGAGGTGATGGGTTCGAATCCTACCTTCAGCAAAACACCACTGGGTTCCTAAGCAACACCCTTAACCCCAAGTTGCTCCGGGGAGACTGTCCCCTGTAGTTAAGGAATGGAAGTCGCTTTGGATAAAAAGAGTCTGTAAATGTAGTTATCATCTTGAAATCTGCCGTAGCTCTGCACATTTAATGCTACACTTTCATTACAAGATAAATCTCCTAACTGCTCTTTGTTTGGGGAGCATGTTGCTAAAACACAAGTATGCTGATTTGCCCAAAGGGAAAATATGTGTAGAACTGTAGGTCATATCTGAACCCTGAGGCAGATAAATATAGTGCTTTAAGCATGAAAAATCCTCTAATGTACGAAAAAACATTGTTTAATTTTTTCATCCACTTTATCTCAGTGTGTGTCTGAGCACTAAGTCTCAGCGTGTGAATATGGGCGTAACACAAACACAGCTGACTGCTCATTTGCATCAGTCCAAGAGAGCAGAGTGAGAAGCTTGATGTTCCATGTGCCTATCGTTGTTTCTCGTCACATTATAGCACGTTATGACATGCCCTATTCGATGTGAATTATGTAAACAATTGAAATGAAAAATTCATTTTGCACGACTTCTCCGCACACGTCACACGGCTCAGAAGTTCAGAACCTCCAAATTAAAAGACTTTCCTGCATCTATAGCGATGCACTTCCAGCAGAAAAAAAACAACTTTTTAGCTCTAAATTACGACTCGCTCCAAACAGGGGCTCACGTTATTCTTTAAACACCGCCCTCCATGTCAGAGAAGCGTAAAGGCTACACATGGATCATTAAAGAGTCTGTTTCTACAGAGCCCACATGGCCCCAGAGGTGACCATTTGGTGCAATGAAAGTGACCCATGCAATAAGCATTTGGCCCTGAGGGCAATTTCAGCAGAAAGGCACCAGTCACTGCTTCCTCAGCTGGTGCAGCATGCAGGCACTGATGAACTGCAGCCTGCTAAGTAATAAGGGTGAGGTTTATAGCCCCTTCTATCCGGGGAGAGGGGGAGCGCTGTGCTGGGAGATTTTAGCAATGTGGGAATCACAGTGGAGCGCAGGATTTCCGACAGCCCAGAGCGACGAGGAAAAGCTCACAAAGAGTCCAAGAACACCCTCCGTATTAAACAGAGGCATCTGTCACTTCGGCTGCATTATGCCTCGCCACACTAAACAGGTTTATAGTAAATAAAAGCTAAATGTTTCCTCGGGAGGCTGGCTGGCGCGACACGGGTGCCGTGTGGGACCAAATGGGACTGATCGGGCCCGCGCAAGCGCCTACTTTAATCACATTGCCAAAGTTTATCCCTGCCAACTTTACGTCCTGTAAGACTGGGAGCGCCCTGGAGCTCATGTGGGGAAAAAACTTTGTGGAGAGAGGGAACACTTCAAAGCAAAAAAGATGAAAAAATGGAGAGATAAGTCAAATTTTTGACTCAAGCACCTGAGCATGAACGCAAGTGCACAGAGCCATGCTGGGCCTCAGAGGCCAGTGCTTAATGCAGCACCTCTCATTTTAAGTACCTGATGAAAGGGCCTGCAGTTTTGTCATTTAGGATGCATTTTACATGCTTAATTCACCCAGCATGAACACTGCAGCGTTAACCTGTAGTAGCGGACAGATTTAACGTTTGTTTTGCTCAAACGCAAGCCTGTAAATGTACATTATTACAAGCAGGTTCAGGGCACCACAGCTTTAAAAGTGATAAGGGGCAAAGCTTAGAATCTATTGCATCTATAAAATAAATGCCCCTAGAAAGATAGTGGAACAACAGACTGCTAGCTGTCTCTGAAGAACATCACATTCTAGCTGAAATATTTCACCTGATTTATTAAATTACACATAGGGTGGTAGCTGCCATGAGCCAGTGAGTATTAGTTGAGCCGTCATTCAACAAAGAGACATTCATGCAGGTTTCACCACTTGAAAAATGTGTTATCCAAGTTAAAATTGAGAATCAAATTCATTTGACCATCTGTTTTTTCAAGCCATTAAGTCAGTAGTGACTTTAACCAAAAGTCCAAAAGTGGTGAGGCATCATCCCAATACTCTGAAAAGTGGTGGGTTCAGACTAAATGTTAAGAAATTATATAAACACAGCAAAAATGTGAAGCACAGACCTATGCACATCAATGGCTTTTCATCAGATTCAGATCATTACAACATCCATACATACAAACAAAAATGTGTAGCATTGAAAGTTTAGAGTCTGCACTATGGAATGACTGTCCATTTGTTCCAATGACCTATAAGAGAGAAGTTCAGCATGTTTTTCTTATTGTCGGAGCAACGTCGAAGTCTTAAAACCGTATGATCCAACAGTGGATCTTAGTAAAGACATCACACAGGAATACACCGCTGAGACTGTTAAACGCATTAGCAAATCACACCTCATGTGTACAGCAGCACCAGCTTTCTTCACAGATTCTCATATTTCACTTGCGTATGCGTACTTCTTCCTATACGGCAAAGGTGTGTCACAGTACATTCCCCATGAAGTCTGCTGAGAGAGAGAGAGAGTCATTTTATTTACAACAGGTGGAAGCTTGGCATTCATTACCATGTACTGTGTCTTTGCTCGAGATTTTTTTTGTGCATTTAAATATGATCAGTTTCAGGCCAGCTAAGGTGATTTCATAACAGAGCTGTTCTGAACATGCACACTTACAACGGCACTTAAAACAGCCAGGTGAAGAGGGGCAATCTCCATTCAAATACCTGTAATTCTGTCAATAGACTCCGCAGGGATTTCATCATGAACGTAATGCCCAACTGTGCTTTGGGGTTTTTTTCCCCAAAGGTCAGTCTGGGTAATTGTCAACATGATTGCATATGATTGCAAGGCGAGGGGAAAAAAGGAAGAAAGAAAGGAATGTCACTCACTACAGGGCAACATATAGTGTGTCATAATGTAATCATAACTGTTTGACATACCGCAAGCCGAGAACTCATTTAACTTCTGCACACTGGAAAGATTGTGTTTGGCAGTGTGAGACATTTATTAACCTATTCGCGGAAAAAAATCTAGTTAGCCTTGAGTGATTTAATAATTGTGTGCGTGTGTCTAGCACTTCCGTTGTGCTATCAAGACACTCTTGTAGTGAAGTAGACCAATTTTTTCCCCACATCTCATTACTTTTCACAGCCCATAAGGAATTATCTTGCATGAACCCTGAAAACGGCATTGGAGACAATCTGGGTCCTCTGTGGCGTTCTTCCCAGCCAAGAGAAAGCAGAAAACAGAAGGATGTCATGAAAACCAACCTGTGTGGTCTTTATATCTGTAATCAATTGAACGTAAGGGATTCTGGAAGATCGGTTCTAAGCAGGAGATTTTAATGGCAGCTTTCTTGATCACAAGGCCTGGAGGAACAGGAATGAATTCGCATCTGCTGTAACAGATCATTTCATTTGAGACTCCTGACCCATAGTGTGTATATGGCAGTGATGAGTGATCCGTTTTTTTAAGCCCATGTTAAGGGGTGGTTGAGAAAGACAAGTACACAGAGAGGGGGGGGCCAGAGAGAGAGAGAGAGAGAGAGAGAGAGAGAGAGAGAGAGAAGAAAGATGAAAAAGAGAAAGCATGAGACAGAAAGGGAGAAGACAAGCAAAACAGAGAAGATAGTGAGAGAGTCAAAGCAGAGAGGGGAAACGAGAGATACAGAGAGGAGAGAGAGAAAAGAGAGAAAACAGAAGGAGAGAAATGACAAATAACAGAGGGAAAACAAAAGACAATCAGAAAGCAAGGAGAGAGAGACATATAGAGGAGATAGAAAGAAAAGAGAGAACGAGAGAGATGACAAAGAGAGCATAAGAGAAAGTTTTTAAGAGAGAATGAAAACTTTAAGACAAAAGCAAAGCCAAAGAAGGGCACGGAGGGAGAGAGAAAAAGGAGGGGAGAGTGATAGACAGACAGAGGAGATAGAAACATAGAGGAGGGAGCAGAGAGATAAGAGGGTGGAGTGAAAGAGAGAGAGGACAGAGAGAAAGGAAAGAGAGGACACAGATGAGAGAAAGTTAAAAGAAAAGACAGATAGAGGAGAACGAAAAGGAGGAAAGAGAGAATGAGACAGGGGAGAGTAGGAGATATATAATGAGAGAGAATAAAAACAGGCTTTCCTATTGATTATGAAAGAGCTCATTCCCAAGGGACTTCTCTTCAGGGCAGTGTCATCATGGTCACAGGAAGTAGTAATTCCTTATTCCCACAGGTTCTACAGGACCGGCAGCCAAACTGGGACAATGGTGAGGCTTGCGTGACATGCAGATAAAGAACTCAGAATATAAAACAGCTCTTAATATAGGCAAGTCTTTGTGAAATCTAACTAGCCCTCATAGAAGATTATTTTGTGGCCATTTTTTCATAAGTGCAAGTGTGCAAAGTGTCAACTGTGCGAATGTATTCCTCTGCATTTAACCCATTCACCAAGTAAAGCAGCGCGCAGCGAGTGATACTGCGCCTGGGGAGAAGTGTGTGGGGATGGTGCCTTTTCTCAAAGGTATCTTCGTGGTGCCACATTCCTGAGATTCAAAGTGAGGAAGATGGATTCCCCTTTTGAGTCTTGGTTCCTCCTGAGGTTTCTTCCTCCAGCTTCTCTCGCCTTTGGGTTACTCACTAGTGGCTCAGACCTTGACTCTGTAAAGCTGCTGTGTGACAACTTGGTTGTAAAAAGCGTTATAAAAATAAAATTTAATTGAAAACCCACATCCTTCCGATCGCAGAAGCAACTCTTCCCTACCCACCAGGACACCAGCTCCCCTCTGCATGCTCTGATGTATCCATGTTCTGTTCACATATGTTCTTGCAAGGCTGTCCAATTGTAAGGCTGGACTAACTCCCATTCAACCTGATTAGCAGCTGCAGCATCCACATTTTTGGTTTAGTTTGCATCATTACTCTGTTATGTTTTTTTTGTGTGAAACAGCACTGTTTTGATGGTCCATGTATTTTTTGTTGCATAGTCAAGCCAACAATAGCTTAGCGGCAAATTACTTATGTCATTTACAACCGGTCTACTTTTGCCGAGCTGTAACAACACAGCTCAACATTATTAGTGGCTATTTATGGACAGGTCCATTGCAAGATCTAGTAGGTATGATTGACCTGGAAAGTTGTCGAGCTGTGCTAGATTCCGGCCCCCCAGGACGTAAACGGAAGACCCCAGCTCTACGGTCCAGCAGAGCGTTTTCTCCATAAAGAGAAGCCATTTACAACTTTCATGTGATAGATGAGCTAACATCTCTCATAAATAGTCTTTTAATCAACATCAGGTCCAACATAATTCATACAATTCATAAATATTGCCCCTTTGTGTCGATAATCCAACAGGCGTCTCTTCTGTACGGCACACGCTTTGGCCGAGAGGAGCTCTCATATCAATCAATATGTGACATCAAGCAGAAGACCATGCGTTTTTCTTTACAAGAGCAGTAATGAAAGTGGCTGAGAGGATTTGCTCGGGTGCACACACAAAGTCTCAAAGCTTTTCAAAAAGAAATCTCAACAGCAAGAAAACCTTTTCAATTGGTCATCTCAATGCAGCCTTTTATCCGGGCGCACTTCCGCAGTCTCTGCTGATACAGGCATCCATGGCATTTCAGCTGAAGCTCCCAAACACCGCTAATTAAGGTGGCTTCATAGAAAGAAGCATTTAGTCATCACAAATTCAGATCGCCAATGAGCAATTAATCAGGCGAAAATGGGGAGCAGGCAAAAGGATGTAAATTTTATAAAGGAAGAGGCTGCGTCATTGCATCATGGCATTGGAGGCTGGGCTTTAATCTGCTGCCTATTATTTCTGAAGAGTCCTTACTCCTTAATGAGCATCAGCATTTAAAATTCATATAGGCCTTTTATAGCCTGTTATATGACGCCACTATTTTTTGCCTCTGCAGCCCTGAACCACAAGGAATATTAATGGCCATGACCAACAGGACGGCACATTCAACAGACTAGTGTAGCATAATCGTCGCTGGATTAATAGTCCTGGCTACAATGTGTTTAAACATAAAACAAACAAAGTCCCTAAAGGGTTTTCCATTAGAGGAACCATTACAGTGGTCAGCTAGGCCAGTCTGTGGAACTTGGGGAGTGAATTGGATGAAATCCCCGTATTGTAGTGTAGAGGGTTCATGTTCTTTCTGTGGTATTCCCAAAAATTTCTCAAATAACTTCTTCATGAATATGACCTTTTGTCTAAAGTACAAGCATCAAACGGCTCGCCCCCGGACGTGGACGGGGTCCTCGCATTTGGGCGCTCGTCTTATCTTTGCGGAATATCTTGCTGGACGTCTAAATATTCTGACTTCCAGCACTGGTAAATCATAATTGCACTCTGTTCCTCCTTTTGTGCTGCAGAGTGTAAAATGCCAAGCAGGGAGGGAAAAAAATAGTTTCATCTAACAAGAGAGGTGCTGAAAAGAATTAGAGAAGCAGATAAGAAGATAGAAGGAATGAATGACTAGCGTATCTGCACTGCCCTTATTTAAGCTTGTGGATTCGGACCATGGTGGGTCTCGGAGGGACAGCTTTGGTCTGGCCTGCAGGGATGAAATCATCTGTGTGGGCACGCTCTGGTTCTTTTGCAGGAACTAGCATGGCTTTATTTTGATTGTCTGGGCCTCAAAATTGGATAGGGTTGGACAACTTTAGCAAATGTCAACATATTCCAAAGGTCTCGAGGCGCTAGCGAGTGGGTAGAATAATTAATACGAAACAGAAAATCCATGTGGGATGCTGAAAACAACCAAGCAGCATGTAAGATGCTGGGAATATAATGCAAACAAACCCACTCGCGGATTACTTTCTGGTATCTGCATATAAAACGGATAGTCCGGCTGGCTTTATAGGGAAATGTTTTGCTTCCTTGTGTGGTGCTTTTGCTACTGAACATTGTGTGCAAAGAGACCTCTTTCCACTGGACAGAATCCAATGTGTTCGACGGTCTTCATTCATTAAAAACGTGGATAACCCAAACCAGAGGACTGAACTCTGCGGCTGTGACCGGTTTGACAAATGTCCACCATTTCACCTGCACTAAGGGAAATGGTTTGTTGAACTTTCCAGAAAATTAGACCATTCCATCTGAACGTGAAACAGTGTTGCTGAACTGCAGGACATTTATACTGAAATTAATCTGCGCTGGACTGGGTGTTTATTTCAATTGGGTCTAGGGAGCCGGAGCAAACGAGCGCTCCGTCAGGCCGGCTGGGCAGCAGCAGTCCGTCATGTAGCTTTATGGCTGCCCTAACGGCCCGCCCCAATGGTCTGGATGGCTTAATGCTGACTGCTTCCATATGCTACGAACTCCAAGAAGAGAAAACTTTCCCAACAAACCAGGTGGCTTATGGGTTACACATCCAAACATGATGACACGCATAAATAAGCTTACATCACTCAGTGCCGGGATGTAGAGGTTAAACCCACAGCTATCTCACACGTCATTTATAATAACACTACAGAACCGTACGCTACCTGTAGTGTTTGGGGCCCAGCTCTGCACTATAGTGTATTCAGACTAAGACTGCAAGATTTGTTTTATTAAAAAAAAAGAGAGAGACAGAGGCAGAAAGAAAGAAAAGAGAAAGAAAAGGAAAAAGCAAGAAAGAGAGACACAGATGAAGGAAAAAAAGAACAGACAGAGGGGCAGAAGGAAATAGGAAAGAGGAAATTGAAAGAGAGAGAGAGAGAAAGCTGGGGTGGGAGTGAGAGAAGAGTAGAGAGAACAAGAATAGGAGAGAAAAAAGAAAAGAAAAAAACTCACTAACAGAATAATTCCGACACCCTTAAGGAACAATATGTCATACCTTCTGCTGCAGTGCTGAAGAAAGAGAAGGAGTTCTGAACTTCTTCATGGCGTCGTTTCAGGGGAACATGGTCGGGGTGACTGGAGCTTATGTAGTGACGCACAACTGCAAATGTGGACATGCTGCGCACGAGTCGATGGGATTGCTCAAACAAAAGCCATCGTTAGCGAGAGCTATCTCAACATGTAAACAATCGTATATTAAATTGGAATTGCTGGCTTTGTGAATGCATCTGAATGTCACAAATATGCTTAAACAAGATCCAACCGTTTTAATCACAAGATGCAAATTGTGTTATTTCAGTCGCTCTGCGTGAGTTTGCAATGATCATAATGTGCCTGTTTTTTTCCCTCCCCCTCCCCGTTCCTCTCCAATCTCATTTTGAAATGTAAATTTGGTCCCTTCTCGGCCTCGGGTTTCGTCAGAATAAAGACTTCTTTTTTCTTTTTTCCCCCTTCACTGGTTATAATTGTCTTTCATTCAAGTTGTGCCCTCGTGTCCGGACCCCTCCTCTTTCATCCTCTCTATCTGGAGCTGAACATCTCTATCGGACTCCTTCCTCCCAGGCCGTGCTCTCCGACCCTTTACTTTCAGCTGATATGAAGCAACGCTCTTGTGTGGCTGTATTCACAGTGCTGGAACATTCCAGAGTGGTCCCGCGTCGCCCTTGGCCCGAGCTCAGAGGGTCCGGCGGCTCCGAGCGCTGGGGGTCATTCCTCGCAGGCACGGCCCCAGGTGTCCATCGCCTCTGCCTCATAATGCTTCCCCTTTCATCCTCACACACAGGATGTCCGCCTCATGTTACAGCCCCATTCAGCAAGAGAACACCCAGAGGCACAAAGGCAGGAGCAGATTCAAAAGTGGTCTTGAAGAGATGG
Organism: Clupeocharax schoutedeni; assembly: GCA_037974565.1. Lineage (NCBI taxonomy): Eukaryota > Metazoa > Chordata > Actinopteri > Characiformes > Alestidae > Clupeocharax > Clupeocharax schoutedeni. The sequence continues at coordinate 2,818,042 of JBBPDH010000124.1, forward strand.
CTTGCAGATAGAACATGTTTTTTTCTTCTTACTCAGGGTTTCAGAATAGGCCTAGATCATGAAATTGACATTTTCTGGAAACACTCTATTTGAGGGCTACCTGCACAGGGACGCAGAAGCACTGTATAGCATGCTAAACCATTTTCATTACATGCAATATCTTTATTATGTGTATATAATGTTTATTATAGTCTTATCATGTCACTACTTATGCAATAGTCTTAGAAGTGCAATATCATTACGTCACTGTTACGGGTAATAACAGGCTTATAGAACAACCACTATTTTTATTAACTAGTAAACTTCAGCAGTAATGTCACCGAATTATCTATAGTATTTCTATTCAATCCTCTTACAGCATTACATGTGCATTTAGTACAAAGTATTGGAGTTTCATTGTGACTTTATATTTTGTTTTTGTCTTAACAAAATTCTTTTTTCTTTTATGTCTTCTCTTTTGTCAATATTTTGCGCTGTTCTTGTCTTCTTGTGCACGTGTCTGTGCAGTCGAGGCATAAGCAGTTTCTGCCGGGAGACTTTTCTGATTGTGATTCTACTCAAAAGGTATTTGTAAACAGTCTTGGGTCAGGATTAACATGAAATGATAAATGCCGTAAATGTAAATGTAAATGACAATGTTTTATGAGGTAAATGATTAAGTATTGACATAAGGAAACAAGCATGTAAAACTATGTAGGGGCGAGTGGGGCACCACCCAACACAGGGGGGAATATGGCATGTTTTAGAGGACTAGAGCAAGTACTTCTCCGAAATAATAACCATAAGTATTGTCTTTACTGCAGAGCATATATTTATCCTGTGGGCAACATTGTTTTAATACACTTTTCTGCCATCACATTAAAGCCACTTGCCTCATATTGTATCAAAACAGCCCCACTGAGGCATGGACTCCACACGACCTCTCAGGGTGTGCTGTGGACTCTGCGCCAAGAGATCAGCAGCAGATCCTTTAAGTCCTACAACTTGTAAGTTGGGGCCTCCATGGATTGAACTAGTTTGTATAACAAATCTGACAGATGGACCTGGAGAACCTGGAATGTCTTTCAACACACAGAATTCTTTGCCAGTTACGAGACACATGCATCCAGTCATCCACATGATGTAAAGGAAAATATGATTCATCAGATCACCTTCATTCATTTCTCCACGGTCCAGTTCAGGAGCTCACAGGCCTGAGGCGATTTTAGCAGTGGATGAAGACAGCATAGGCGCTCTGACCGGTCTGCGGCTACACAGCCCCATACGCATGTACTACTCTGACACTTTTCTATCATAGCCTGTATTCACTTTTTTCTGACATTTTTGCAATAGAAGATCTTGTGTGGGATCAGAACAGAGCTAGTCTTCACTTCCCACGCACGTCCAATGAGCCTTGGGCACTTGCGACATGTCGCTGGTTCAATGGTTGCACTTCCCTGGGCCACTTTTGGTAGCTATTAACCACTGCATTCCAGGGAACCCCCACAAGACCTAGCATTTTGGAGATGACCCAGTTGTCCTCCCATCACAATTTACGCTTGTCAACATTGCTCAGATGTTTAAGCTTGCCTACTTTTCCTAATTCCAACACATCAATATCAAAACTGATTGTTCACTTGTTGCCTAATATACCCCTCTGCTGGACAGGCACCATGATAATGAGGTAATCAATGTTATTCATTGCACATCAGGTGGTTTTAATATTGTGTAGTATGGGCTCATGCATGCTATACAAGTAGCCACATTAATATTCACTTTTTTTGTCAGCATCATGATTTTAGTTACTGGCAGTAGCAATCAGTATTCCCCTCCACATTTACTGCCGAAACTATCCCACAAACAGGTTTGAGGCTCCAAACTCCTAAATGCATACCCTCATCAGAGAGTAAGGTGATTATAACTATACATAAAAGCACATAGTGTATACTACAACCTCTTATTGTAAGTTTAACACTGAGCATTTTTCTTGTTGTCCAATAATTGAATGTGTTGCAACACATGTGACTATAGGCATCACTGCTCTTTCAGCTTCAATGGACATGAGAAAAGCGGTGCAGTTTTTAATGAGGTGATGCAAATGCCTTCCTAATATACTAATTTCTAATTTACCATGTAGTAACAATTTGTTGTGTTTCACTTACTTTAAACATTTCAAGTATAACTTGTTTTTGCAAGCATTTCAACAGCAATGTCATTTGTCGATTAGGACACTGAACGCAAATGCACCAATCAAGTAACTTTGATTTGGGTTCAGAAATTTAAAAATGTTATGAAATTTGCAACTCTTTGTTCTCCATTATTCTTTTGGAGACTTTAGCAACATTTTAAAGTGTGTAAACAACTCACAGTGAGAGCTAAAGCACTGCCTCCAAATGACAAGGATTAATTTTAAACATGTGTTCCAAACAAGCGTCCCCTACCAACAATAAAAGCGGTCCATGTTCCCCTATAGGAATTCAACATAGTCACTTTCTGTTCACTAAAATGCACTATAGATCTAAGGTAAATATATATATGCTTTACTATTGCTGAGATTTGCTGCTATACATTGTCAAAAATAACTTAACAGACTAGGATACTCACTAATCACTTATGGTGATTCAGATATTTTCTTATGTATTTCGATTGTATTTAGCTTGCTTGGTCCAAACTACATGATTGTATAGAAATGACTGTGTAGGCATAATTTACCAGACGGTTTAAGCAAATGTGAAAACTTGTCCCTTAGCTTATAACTAACCCTACACATGGGATCAGTCTGCACTCTCACTACTTTTGGATGAACTGTTCATTAATGATAGATGATGTAAAGTTAAAAAATAACATTAGTCTTGCTCAAAGATTTCTAGTTATTTTGCAAACATAAAAATGGCTCTCCCCTATTGACTATTATCATATCGTTAGGTAAAAATGCATCAACAGATGCAACCTTCTACTTTTTGTGTGAATTGTTTGATGCATGCATTCAACAGCTGCTTTGCAAGTATGATATTTAATGTGAAAGTATGTCATACGAAGCTCTGGTGTATGTAGCCTTTACTCATTTTTTGTTACTGCAGCTTACAATGGTCAAATGAAAAATGGCCCTCATTACTGAGGTCTGCGATCAGTTCTCCTGCCCACAGAAACAGAAAATGAACAGAAAACGAACAGACTTCAGCATTTGCTTTAGGTTCTATATGTAATCTGAGTCTTGACGACAGAACAAAGAGGAAATGGAAATGGGGGGTGGGATGTTCCACTCGTGCATGCTAATTATTATGTTGCCAGATGAACACATAGATAAACCCCTGAAGAAGACCAGGACCACAAGGGACGTTTTTGCTTTTTAATTT
>JBBPDH010000124.1:2870217-2881535 GCA_037974565.1 Clupeocharax schoutedeni
CTCGTCTCGTTCTCGTGAACCCAGTCTCGTGTCTCGTCTCGTCTCGTGGGAAAAGCGTCTCGTCACACCCCTAATAATAATAATTATTATTATTATGATGGTTTTTGTTGTTATTATTATTATTGCAGGGTTGTTAGGGTTTAGAGGTTAGATTTTGTGCAAACTTTGCAAAAAGTGATGATAGACTTTCAAGTGTTTCAAAAGTAAATTTGGTCTAATAGAATAGATTAAACAGAATAGAATTATTAAAAATGTATCTATCTATTTATTTGTTTGTTTGTTTATTTACTTATTTGCTATTCAACTGATTTATCTATCCATCTATCACTGAAAACTGTTCATTTCACCATTAAACTTTATTATAATAAGAAGACAATATTTAAGAATTCTTACAAAGACTTCTTTCTCACAGGAGGAACTCCGTATCCTGATCTGCCTATGAATGAGCTGTTCTATAATGCCCTGAAGAGAGGATATCGCATGGCCAAACCAATGCACGCCTCAGATGAAATGTATGTCTAATCTTTTCATAATTATAATTTTAAATTAAAAATATCATCAATTTAAATATAATATTGTGAACAACGGCTTTCAAACGTTGTAAACCCGGAAAACTTGTGCATGAAAATGTATGAATCAGTGCTGCCTTGTGCAATCTAAGTGTGGTTTCTGAGTGAGTGTAGCAGTGTGTATTTGCCTCTTTCCCCCCACAGTTATGAGGTGATGAGGAAGTGCTGGGATGAGAAGTTTGAAAAGAGGCCTGAGTTCTCTTTTCTAGTCCAGGCCATGGGGAACATGCTCTCGGACGCCTATAAAAAGGTTTCTGCTGCACTTTTTTCTGTTTCCTTGGCTTCACGTTAAAAAAACACAAAGTGTATCACGTAACCCACCGGATGCACATCAAAGTTCCTCTTGTGCAATTTTATTTTGCACATAGCGGAATATTATTACTGGGTAAAATGTAAAATTTTTTCATGTGCAATTCATAAAGTGCAATTCTTGTGATACATTATTACTGTTTTTGTCAACGCCGGTCACTCCATTGTGTACCTTGGTTTGTGGGAACATATATTTCCACAATGTTCTTACATATATTTATATAAACCAAGTGTGTACATTCATACATATACGTAAGTTTACACACACACACACACACACACACACACACACACATATACATGTATTTGCCAAAACACATGCTGATATTTCTTGATTGTTTGCATAGTGTACCTTTTATACTGTACTGTTGGTATTGTTTTTATTCTATTGTTTTTTTCTGCTCTCACCTTTGTACTGTCCATTTTCTGCCATGACAGTGACATTTTCCCACTTGTTGGACTAATAAAGGTTTATCTTATCTTATCTTATCTTATCTTATCTTATCTTTTTTATCTTATAACAAGGGTCATCATTTCTGGTCTAAGAGAGATTTTGTCTCATGATTTGATGATTTGCTGCTTTAACTGAGTCGACTCACCAGTTTAGGCTCGGCTGCTGTGTTAGAACAGTTGAATCACCAAACTGGACTGGACTGGAAGACCCCTGTCTGTCTAATACACGTACTGATGACCAAAAGCAGTTCAACACTTTCAGTTGGTGATAAAAGCTCTAAGCTTCTTTCTCTGCCTCTCTACAGAAATACAACCAAGTCAGCGACAGCTTTCTGAAGAGTGACCACCCGGCATTGGTTCGCACTAAGCCCAGGGTGCCTTCTCCATTTCCAGTCACCCTCTCCTCCTCATCCCCTTCCTCCATATTTCCTCCAACCTCCACCCCCACTCCCAACCCCTGCTTGGACGGGGAGACAGCAACAGCCCCTTACAATGGCTACATCATCCCCCTCCCCGACCTCAAGCCGGAGGAAGTGTGCCAGGAGGTTGATCTGCAAGCAGAAATCCCCTCAAGGTAGGATGTCTTTCTGTCTGTGCTTAAATATAGGAGAAACCGCAGAAGATAGAGGAAAGATGATGCACCAGTTCCTTATGAGGGGCTCTTACTCAGACAGGTTCACTTCTGGTTTTCAGAGGAGAACAAATGGCCAGATGGGGAATAAAACACAGATAAAAGAATGAGTTCATGCCGGTTGCAGGGTTTTTAAGGACTTTGTTTTTTGCCTAAACAGTCTTTCCCAGATCTACCCCTGAGGAGCCACTGCCCACCACAGTTTCAGCTATTCCTTACACCAGTGGTCCTGGTGCCTCATTCACTGATCAGCAAACAGGGAAGGAATTTTATGCAAAGCATTGGGTCCCAGTAGAAGGATTACGCTAGTTTCTTCTAAAGCCCAGTGTAAATGGTAATGTTGATGCCGAAAAAAATGCTATTGTTCTTCTTATTATTAAAAAACATTTCGCAAATGGAATTTGCTCCAAAGTTTAAACATTTTTTGGCATGGTTCCAACACCAAACATACTTTATTAACTGCTTGGTAAGAGGCAGAGAGTTGATGTCCCTCGGTGGTTCAGCAATAAGATCAGAAAAGGTGCCGGTTTTAATCCATGCTGTTAGTATTTTTTTTTTTGCCATAAACCCAATTTTCTGTTTCCAAACACTGGTTAATAGCAACCACACAATCACACTTCACATTCTGTCACAGAAATGCAATTCAGTTTGTTCTGTAACCCTTTATGTCACAGTTTAACCACGAATGAACTTTTTCCTACTAATCTGAAAAATAGAGCATTTGTCTCAATGACTTGTTGCATATTAAGCCATTGTGAAAAAGCGTCCCCGAGAGGCAGGAATCTGAAAGATCTACTCCAAAAAAATGTTAATATAACTTTTAATGGTGTGATTTCTCTGTGTAGCTCCCCAGGTTCTGAGGCAGAGACAGCTTCCCTGGAAACCCCCAGCACTGAGCCGGAGCAAGAGGAGCTTCTGAAGGAGTGCTCCAAAACTCCAGACGAAGAGGACAGTTTCCTGTGACATAATGCAACTTACTGTCACATTGAAGTAAATGTAAGAATTAAATTCACAACAAAAAACAAAAAGCAAAAAAACATCCCGACAGAAGCTACGTTAAATTTTTTATAGTCGTCCAAGGAATGTTGTAGATGCATCATTGTAGATGATAACAGAAAGATTGGTTTAGTTTTCACAGATAACTGGAGAGAAGCGAAAGGAAATCACAGTATTTTTATGATAGTTATTGATAGATAAAAATTAAAATGTGCAAATGTGTAGAAAATTGATGTCCATGAAATACAGGGCTAGAGGGGGCTATTTCCCCCTCCTTTGTGAAATCAGGTTGAGGTACTCATTTTTTTACCTGAATGGTACATTGCAATGTATTCGACTGCCTGAATCAGAGCTACGAACTATACATAGTTAGTTTTGAAAACGTGCTGTGAGTATCATTGGGATTTTGTAGCATGGAATCTTGCTTGTCATTTTGTAGGACTGATTACGTCTGTATTATTTTGTACTATTGCATTTATAGTCAAGCTACATAACAAAAACTGACAATTTAATGACGAGCATATTTGTGTTCATGATACATGTTTTTAAAAACATTTTCTTTTTCTGCATATTCTTTTCCTGTTGAGCAGAACGTTATGCAAAAGAAGTTTGTATTTTATTTTACAACTATATTGTTTTACTATATTTTGCATCTTAGAGAAGGGAATTTGTAAAAAAAAATTTTTAAAAAGAAACGAGTAGCAAATTTGCACTTTACAGCCTCATGGAAATTTTTCACCTAGATTATTTTTGACTTTTCACTTTTGTATTTCAGTGAAGGAAATCATGGTACATGACATCGACAGGAATGATATTGATAGAAGATTGTATTATTGGTTGCAAAAGTTTATTTCCATGGAAATGTTGAGAGTATTCTTTATTCCCTAAGGCATGGTTTTGAATTCCGACTGAAACGCTAGTGAAACTCAGCACAGGTTAAGGTACTAGAAACAGGGCAACTTTGTGTGAGATTATCTTCTTCTCTAAAAAAATACTTGTTATATTTGTTTTACTTCTATAGATAAACTGTATCCTTACTGCTTTCAGGTCAGTATGAGTTACAGAACGCTGTGCCTGCTTAAGGCGGAAGTTGTTTCCTTTACACTGACACAGGTCTAGCTCCTCTCACCCCTTATCCACCCTTTATCATTAGAACACAAACAGGCAAACTGACCTCCAGACAATGTCTAAGATCAACTTCCTCCAGCGCCTCATTGTCCAGTCTAGGAATGTATTACCACCCTCTACTTAAAAGCCATTCCTTTAATGAACCCACGGAACAATCAGTAGTTCCTCGCCTTTGCTTTCTTTGTCACCTCCTATTTTTTGTATATGAGCCAAACCGTATTTAGTGTCACTTCATAAATCACACTTTACATGAAGCACACACTCATACACGCTATGGTACCAAAGCTTTTACAATATATATGTACAAGTGTATTTTTGTATAAATATTTTGTATGTTGTACTATTGTACTGAATGTGTAATATGTAAAAAAAAACTGTAATAAAGATTAGAAAAATATTACTCTTCTTTTTGAAGCATCTGTAGTTCTTCAAATATTTGCATGCAACATTATTTTTCTTAAAGCTATTCCTCATTAAAGGTAGTAAAGCCAAGCTTCTCTCTTTCTGAAGTAGGTAACTAAAGGTTCAAGCTTACTTTATTGCCAACCGCAGCTGTGCCTTTAACCCATTCACCAAGTGAAGCAGTGAACAGCCACCAATCAAAGGTGCCCAGGGAGCAGTGTGGGGACGGTACCTTGCTCAAGGGAACCTCAGTGGTGCCACTGGCAGTTCTGGTATTTAAACCCACAACCTTACGATTGTAGGGGCAACTTCTTAACCACCAGCCACACAAAACCCTCGGGTGAGACTCAAACCCACAACCTTTGAATGACTTCACACCTGTGTCTAAAAGTTCAGTGTGCGATCCGTTGCCCCACAGACCCCATAGTGTGAGACAACCTTTATCCATGGACCAATGTTCATCATATTACAACACTGAGCATTCAGCAGATTGCAACAGAAACAATACAAACAATACAATAAATAGCTACCACAACAATCTAACAGGACTGTAATATAACCTTATAGTGTATATGGGATATAAACCTCCCAGGGTGACTAGCATTGCACCATAAATATGATATTGCTCAGGAGGTAGCAGCATTGAACAAAGTGCAAGGAATGACAGAAATAATACAGCATGTTGAAAACAGTAGTGTGAGTAAGATGTAAAAAGGCAAAATGAAATAATTTTTTTAACACACACAATGGGCTCCTGTCATGTGGCTCCTTGAAGTTTACTTGCCATACAAATTTTGTTCTTTTGGCAAAAAGAATTCAGATATGGCCTAAAACGTACCCCACTCCAGAGGGTGTTAGTGTGAAGGGACATGTCCAAGCGAGAACACAAATCTCTTATTCCATATCAATCATGTCACATAATGGTCCCAGAGTGAGTGCATGGTATCATTGACCAAACTTCATGTTTAGAAAATAAATTACTGCCTATGAATATAGCTATGTATTAATCAAGCTGCGGAAAAAGTAATCTAGTAACTGAGCTAGTAGCTTAGACTGCATGTTTATATCTTCACTGTCCAAAAAAAATCTCCAAAATCCCAGCTCTAGCTCCTCTCATCCCATATTCACCCTTAATCATTAGAACACAAACAGGTAAGCTGACCTCTAAGATCTTCCTCCAGTGCCTCACTGTCCAGTCCAGGAATGTTTTACTGTCCTCTACTTAAAAAGCCATTCCTTTTATGATCACAATTTGCAGATCTTCCTTTGCTTTCTATTGATCTCTCTAGAACTTACTGTCACCTTCATCTCCTGCATATGAGCCAAACCTTATTTAGTGTCACACTTTACACGAAGCACCCACACACACGCTATGGTACCAAAGCTTTTATAATTTGCATTATTCTACTCAATGTGTAAAAATATCCCAAATCAAGAGAATACAAGAGAAGTATAGAAAAACATTTTAATACTGAGGTTAGTTCAAATCAAACACTTCCTTCTAAGACATTTTGGAGCATTTCTCGTGGTTCATTCATCAAAAGTTTTGCAAAATTGCAGCTGCTATTTAATAATGAGTAATAATAAAAATGAGAGAAATGAAAAAATAATAACAATGAAAAAATGAGAGACATGGCATTCTTTGGACAGTGATGATGTGGATTCCTACCACTCTTTTTTTACTGTACAGTCCATCGCCCTGCAGACATTCAGGGTTCTCTCTCAGACAGTATTCCTCTCACTGCCCCCAACTTTCATGTCGAAGCTATTCAGTCGAAAAAAGAATCCTCAAAATCGATTAGTTGCTGACGAAAAGCAAATGCAGCTATATTGCCTCGTCTTTATTGAGAATGATAAAAGGCACAATTGACAGCCTTTGCACAAACAACCTCCAACGCTTGGTCTTTATGCACCATATCAGTCACAGGGTGCTCAAAACACTGAGGAGAGTTGTGGAAGAGGCTCACTGAGACATGGTGGGTCACATCCACAGCAGATTTAGTGGCATCAAGGCCATTAGTCTCACTTGAACGGTGGTGTGGAAAGCTAATAACCAAGACAGACATGTGTTTCAGCTCTCTGTCTCATTTTGAGGACTGTTGAAAAGCAAACTAGTGGAATCTGGAAGTCAGGACAAATATATTCAGGAGAAAATCTGCTGCTTGGGTTTTTTCAGTTTTCATCAAGAAGACTTTACAGGTAGAGTGTGCGGTTGACTTTTTAATTTAATTTAGGCTCTGTGTGTTCTGATCTATGCTTAGAATCCAGGTTAACATAATTCTAATTATAGTTTTGAATACCATATTTAAAAAAGAAGGGTGACTGCAGTTAAGATTTCACAATCATGTCTTCCCCACAGAAAAATGAGAAGTTGATTCTAGAAGTGAAGTGAGGGGACGATCGCTTCTTATTTTCAGGGAAGACGCACACGAAAGAAGACAGGGACATCTCCGTCCGGCAGCGGCCCGAGATGTTTCTCCTGACCTGTATTCTGGGATTTCTGTCCTATCAGGCACAAGGTAACACTCATTCACCCACTCACTCACCCACTCTCTCATCCCCACTCTCTCATTCTTCATCTGGAACTGAATTGGTCTTGGAATGTTTTCTATTGATCAGAGGGAGATTTCTGAAAACGTTCTGTAGAAACTTGAACTAAACTTACCTCTATATTTTCAACGATTTATAATATGGAATAAAAGTGCTGCTCGACTGTTTATACAGACTACCTCTCTTGACATTGCGGACATACAACCGTATGGAAAAGTTCAGACACCCCTGATCAAATAACGTTCTGTTGGGTTTGTAAGTGAAAATAAGAACACACTTTAGTACATTTTTATTTTATTTTTATTTTAATATATATAGGACAAAAAAGGGAAAAAAATAAACATGAAATGCGGCATCTGCTAGACCTTTGGCACATTTAAAAAATATATTTTTTGCTCCCTGTTTAAGATCTGTAAAGTCAATCAAATATATGAAAGTGAATTTTTTTCATAGGGGCTGAGACTGAAGAGTGATCACATGAAGACGTACTAAATTATGAACTGGTCTCATCTGTGTTTGTTTATGAGTGAAGTGGGACTGACGATATATCCTACGTGCAGATTAGATAAGTGAGATAACCCAGACTCTATGTTCCTCATTCATGTGTTTTCAGAAAAGCAGTCCTGTTTTTGAACCACTATTGCGGCTATATAATGGGAAGTTCTCTGCATAATGTGCTGCATCCAAATGCATTCAGATGAGCTGATGTTTATTTGTGGTTGAAGTCAGAGACAAAGTGCCTGATTCGTCCAGTTGCATTCTCACTTCTGTTTTTAATACGGGTAGAAGTGTTGCTACGTACATCGTAATCACGACTGTTCCACTGATAGGTCATGCACTGGTGGCTGTACATTGATTTTGTCTTCACAATAAGCCATACAGCGACGGCTGGTCATGATATTAGATGGGAGAACTCACATGATGTAGAACCAGAAAGGCATTTCAATCATTACTAAAAGACCAAGATACACTGTAATAAAGTGTTAGTCAGGGGTGAATGAGTCTGTTTAAAGTTGTTTATATATCTGTGTGTGTGTGTGTGTGTGTGTGTGTGTGTGTGTCTGAGGAATGGAGATGAGTAATTTCCCCTTGAACAAAAATATTACATTCTAATTAACTTCCTGCACTTCTACAATTCAGATAAAGCTCAGGAGAACAGAGATAAATGTGGAGACTCACAGACACTCAAAACTGGGAAAGAGTTTCATAATCAAAACTAAACAGTTTTTCTACCTCAGAAAATGAGGGTGAGGCTTGAGTCTGAAGAGAACTCAAATGGACTCAGATAGGCACCAAGGAGGACACAGCAGCACATTTCTAGTCTTGTGTAAAGAAAGATAAGCTTCACTTTATCATATTCCTACAATTTAGCTCCTGAATCACTGGCACGGACACTGTTGAGTGTTATATTACATACAGCAGACTGGGTGAATGTGTGAGGTGTGATAGACAGATGAATGCTGAATAACATGGAGAGAAAAGCACAGAGAAGTGAGACAAAGAAATAGGATATTGGGGTTTTGCCTGATTCTGCAAAATGTTTCCTTGTGCTGTGTCGTTCTTGTCCAGCTTCTTTCCAGTTACCACTTTGCTTTCATTTCTTCTTAAATACCACAAGCTCATCATAACTATGTCATGCATGCTAGAAACTTGAGGCATCTGCATTGACAATATTATCTATGACAATAAATGTTGTCCTGGTGTAAAGATAAATGGACTGCGCTCTAAGTTGATCCGTCCCTTAAGATTTAAGAGTTTTCTGATTTGTTCAGTCTAATTAGGCATAACTATCCAACGTATTAGCATGTTAGCAGTAGTACTCGACTAGTAAGTATCACTGAGCATAACTTAAGAGACCCTTCTGTTTATTTTACTGCACATTCTCTGTCATTTTGCTGCTTCTACATTTTTTCCACAAGTAACTTCTGTATCTATCCTCATTGTAGCTGTTGTCAATTAGACTGAATCACTACGAAACTCTAGGCACTTAACATGTGCTTAACTCTACCCTAAATTACCCCTGAAAATACACCAAACCCCTTAATTTTAATTAAGCGGCCATTAATTTGAGAACTCGCCCCTTAATTTGACCTTAAAAGTGGATTTAAGGCATGAGTGTGAAACCCCTTAATCTTAAACATAAGCAATTTATTCAGGAGGTTCTATTGTTTAAGGGGCAAATTTGAAAAAGTAGTTTTACCCCTTAATCAGCCTTAATCTGTACACTTTTCCCCTTAATTTTCCTTAATTTCTATGAATGTTAAGAGGTAAAATTAAGTAGTTTGGTTTCATAGTGAATGTTGTCTTGCCTCGTCTAGTTGTATTGTTGCTCTTGTGTTCTTTTTGTCCTGTCTGCACTTGTGGTTGTGTGTTCAGTTCTGTTCCGCTCTTGTGTTGCACCCCAGTCCTGGAGGCACATGTTTCATTTGTATATATTAGAAATGACAATAAAACCTACTTGACTTGATAACTGTGCAAAAATAGAAAGTATAATTGAGATTCTAGCTCATTTGCATCTATCCATTTGGAAACTCAACCTGCCACTCCACCAATGATTAAGAACTACTTTGCCTTCTTAAAGACCCTATATAGAGGCTGGCTAGTTTACAGCATCGCCTGTATACATCACATGGGCTCACTTGAACACTAAGACAGTTCTCAGATGGGTCTCATTAGTTTTGTAAACCGTGTTTTGATACATTCCTGTATTGTTTGTGCTGGATATTATGCTCAATTCTTTAACATTTTACCCAGTGTTCATCTGGGACATCCACAAACATCTTGCCAATTAAATTCAGTCTGTCTTGGTTTGACTGACAGGGTGGATGCAGCCTGTGATAAAGACGAACACGGGAGATGTGGTCAGCTCAGATGTGGTCATGAATGCGGGTTCTCGTTTCATGCTGACATGTGAGGGTGACAGTCCAGTGACGTGGATCCCTCGACTGTATAGACACAATCGTTACATCAAGGCCAGTGGAAACCGCTCTACCTTCAGTGTGCCAAAAGCCACTGTGGATCTGACAGGCACTCACAAGTGTGGATACAGCAACAGAAATGCCAACTTCTCATCGGTGCATGTATTTGTAAGAGGTGGGTGTAAAAATGAACTCAGTGAAGGCATGAATGGTCTGGGTGATGCTGACCATGTCTCAGTTTCATGCATTAGTACATCAGAACATGTTTTATCATTAATAACATCATGGCTTGGCCTGGATCCGGTCTCTGCTAAAGATCATCATAGCTGTGATGGTACTCACAAGAATACATGACCTGATGTGTTCTACTCCGCTTATATAGCAGTTTTATAAAGCAAAAAAAGCGTATAGCATATCTTTTAAAAGGAGAATTCTAAGGATTAAAAAAACTGTACATTTCAAGATGTTAACAAAGTTGTTGAAAGTGGTTTGTGTTTAAAATGACACTACATTGGTCAATATTCATTTGTAATTTTAGTGGCATTGCAACTCTTTAAATGTCTGATTCCTATCAATAATTGTGACTCTCAAGAATTGCATGTCTCAAATCAGAAGTTTCTGAATGTGTTTATATCACAAGGTTTTTCAGGATATTTCAGGTTCTCATATATGACAGAAAAGACAGGAAATACACACCCACACATATATTTGTCTACAAGTATTAACTGCATTATGTTCTGTAAAATTAACATTTCTAATTCAAAGATATTACATACTTGAACAATGTGCAAAAACATTACAACATAGATCTATATAAAGATAGATATAAAGAAAAAACTATGGAAAAAACTATGGAAAACAGTAAAACAACAGTGGAATGACAGAAGCAAGGTCAGAATCTACAGTTGTATTAAATGAAGCTCATGACATGAACTTTCTAACCTCCAGTTCCAAGCGTTCTCTTTATATCGTCCGACCGGAGTGTGGTAATGAAGGAGGGAGAGAATGCTGTCCTGTCCTGCCTCCTCACTGACCCTGCCGCCACTGACATCCAGTTGCGAATGGACAACGGTACGGCCCTCCCTCCTGGCATGAATGTGACCTATGATCCCAAGAAAGGGATGCAAATCTGGAATGCCCAGCCTTGGTACAACGCCGACTATGTCTGCATCGGCAAAATAAGAGGAGTGACGAAGACATCTGCAGTCTTCAATCTCAACGTCATGCGGAGTGAGTGCTTGTGGCTGTCAGTGATCTCTTACTGTTTTACTGATAACATCCATGGACTTAACCCTCCTATTCTCCTTGGGGTCAATTTGACCCCTTTCAATGTTTATCACTCAAAAATTAATAGTTGCCTTT
>JBBPDH010000124.1:2896418-2920801 GCA_037974565.1 Clupeocharax schoutedeni
CCCTTTCATGCAAACTGAATTTCCGTTTTCTTCACAGGCACAGCTTTTAGTAACGCAAGGATATCGTCACGGTCTCGTGAGACCAAACGCATCTCACGAGACAGATCTGATCTCTGAGCTCGTCTCTTGTTCTCTGGTGAACATCCGTAAAGAGGTGTAGAATCTGATTGAGAGATCTTGACAATCCCAGCTGTTGTGGGTTCAATAATAATGTCTGTCTGTTCTGCTAGTGGAACCGAGCAGAGCGAGCGTCATTGGTTTTTGTGCAACACTCACAAAAGGAGAAGGCAGTACAAGTGATTATTTGATCAGCTAGAAGAATAAGAAACACACTGACCCTCAGCAAATAAGGATGATTTTAATACTGGTTTGGGCTGGTGATAAACTCTTACCTTCTGTGGAAGACTGCAGTTAAATGTATCAGAGTGGGTCTTAATTAAACACTATAGTACTGTTCCAGTGTAATCAATCAAGTATTACATTTTGTTGTCACATCTGAATGAATATACAATTTTTTAAATGAAATATAGCAAATGATTGATGTTTCGTAGTTTGTATTTGTATTTACTTATGTATGGTCATTTTTGCTGAATGTAAGCTAAATAACTAATAATTGAGTGCTTTCCTTTTTCAGGTACTCCATCATGCAGATGTGCTGGAATCTGGAGCCCACTGAGAGGCCCACCTTTGGCAAGATTAGTCAGCTGATTGAGAGGCTGCTCGGGAACACACCTGAACAGGTACAAATGAGAACAGCAAGGTTTATGACCCATTTTTTTGACCGGGCTCTCAAAAAAACCTGTGGTTCTTTGTGCTTCCTTAAAGAACACCTGAAACTCCTCCACTGTTGTTGCTGTTGTTTACTGTTTACACCAGCATTCCATCAGAGAGCATGTGACCACTAAATGAAAACCAAACTAAACAGAAAAATTCAGAAAAAAAATATATTTTTATAGCGACTTGTTTCTCTAAGCTAACATTTTCCACAAAGTGCCACAAAGGCCAGAGATGCAGAAAACCCCACTCATTCATCAAAGGGCCATATTTTTAAATGTGATGAGTGAGCATGAAAAATCTTTTAAGGTTTAAAACATGCATGGAACGTAAAAGGTCTTTATCAATTTTAACATTCTTTTATAGAATCTTCGCATAATGTGGACTTTCTTTAGGCTTTAAACAGGTCACACACCTCATTCATAAACATGATTGTGGAATAAAAGGTTATAGGGAACCAAAAGTGGTTCTTCTATGGCATCAAACAAATCCATGATCTTATATGTAATTTTTTTTGGGCCCAATTAGCTTTAAAACAAAGAATAAATTAAGATCAGAAGAGGTAAGATGTTTTATAGGTAGTATGTTGGAATGACTATTCATCTATTCATCTGACAGTGGTTATGAAACTGATCAGTGATGACTGGTGTACAGGGCATACAGTAAATCCATATTTAACTCTCAGCTATTATTTGAATACAGTAACAATTTATTAATGCAATATTTGATTTTGACTACAGCAGAAGGGATGTTTGACAAATTTATCTTTCAACTTATATACACATACATATTAAAAAGCATCGCATTTGATTTTACCATATGTCTAGGTGACATTATGCAAGTGAGACTGTCATCTTATTGCCAGAAAAGATTATATTAAAAAAAACTTGATAGCTTAAAAGCATTTAGCCCCTAATGTGATGTTTCTTCTGCTCCTACTGTCAGTATCAGAACATCCAGTCTGGAGATGGAGATGAAGTTGAAGTGCTCGATGAACAGCTGGAGGCATGTGACCATGCCAAGGCTAGCGAAGAGTCCTGTGACCAGGAAGAGGAGGAGCAGCCCCTGATGAAGGCCAACAACTATCAGTTTTGTTGAGAGGCCTGTTTGAGCTCACGCCCTCTACCCGGCACGTCGTGAATCTACCACTCGCAGCTACAGCTGTGTTTCGGTGTAAAGGTCAAAGTTCTCTGTTGGTCGTTTTTTAAAGACAAAGTCATAGACAGAGCTAGCGTTCGAACCCCTGAGCTAAAATTCGCAATAAAATCACTGTTGGTCTGGTGGTTAAGCCTTTACTAAACTTGGAAATGTGTCAGACCACGCATTTTCAAAAACTCGTATTTCCTCCGAAACACCCTAAACCACTTAAAAAAAAAAAAAAAGCCTTTTAGAAGATCATATCCTCTGCCTGACTTATGCAAATCGCAGTTCCTTCTTTGAACATGTATAAAACAGCCAGATCAGCATCTTCCAACTTCCTCTTCCTGTTCATAAGTACAAACCTGACCTCATCAGATTTTTCTAGCCTGCAAGCAACAAATGATCTTATATTCTGAAGCATATTTGCCCTTTATGGGTAATTCTTCTATGTGTACATTTTCTGTTAATCGTTTTAATTATTCTGCGATTCTATTTGCTTCTTTCTTCTCAAGTATAACAGACTTGATTTACCACAAACAGCTAAATCTAAGCCAGCCTAATCTACATAACCGATCCAGTGGTACATGTACATTTGCAAGACTGGATCACGTCAGATTAGATTCTGGGACATTAGATCAATGTTCAGACGCATTCTATGAAAGCTAAATAGAACAAAAACATTTTTACATATGTGTTATTTACTTCATGTAATCAATCACTTTTATCTAAAGTTAATCATTTTTGTTGGTGTGTTCTGTCTGAATGGGGTGTATTTGTCCATTTGATGTAGCATTGAGCTTACACTGCCATATTTTGAGCCAATGAGCTGCTCAAGACATACGACTTGATCGTACTTTATGCATACTGTCATCACTGAAGCAGAAATATATTAGCTATAATATCCATACACTTCTTTTATTAAAACAGTAGCTGGGTAGCACACAGACTAAAGCTCTGAAAGATACATTCTCATCCTACCCTGAGGTTTATTTTTTTTCTACTCATATAAGCTATTCAATAAAGCGATCTATGAAAGCTTTTGGCGTTTTGAATTTCAATAGCTTGAGAGGACACTTCTCAATAGGTAAGAGAGAGTGATTTGGTTCTACTTTAAGTTGCTATACCTTTTCAGCTGTTCTGTACGTCACCTGACCTCCAGCCATTATCCGAGCAGCTTATCCTTAACCAGGGTCTTAACCTCGGACCCCCTGGTGCCTATCCCAACGGCTAGAGGGCACGGAAACACCCAAGCCAGTCTGTCACAGGGCATCACCCTACCTTATTTACAGAATTACAGCATCATTCACTAGAATTACTTGTCTCTGTGAGGGGATGGGTTGGATCCTATAATTCACAGTCATAAGAAATGAATTGTTTTTGTGAGCTAAAATTGAATTTATGATGCTTTTGACACTAATTTACTTCCATTGACTAATAAACTTTCACTGATTTCTGTCATACCCGTTTGTTTCATGCTCATCAGTACCAGCTTATAATCAGTTGTTAAGAAAGAGATTAACAAACAAAAGCAACAGCTCAATCAAAGTGCTCAAGGCGGTACACTTGAAGTCACCATGTGAAGAACTGTGCAGCAGGAACAGCCAGTGAGAATCTGGAAACACAGACGTCCATCGGAGCTGTAATAAAAACTTTGCATTAAGCGGCTTTCTTTAATAAAAACATTGAGTTATTCTTCATCAACACACATGGATCATAAACACTTTATGTTCCATAGTTACAAATATTATTCTGTTCAATAAATACTGTCCTCTTTTACTATAATCCTCATCCCTGTCCTCTCAGTGCTTTGTCTTTTGGTGCTGTTGCGTTTGTACATCTTTTTGTAACTATAAGACGGTCTCACAGTGTCTGAGTAACTTTCCCACTCTTTCCTGATTCCTCTTTCTCACCGCAGCCCACTCAACTGACCTATTAAAGCTCTGCATACAGAGGAGTCCTTCCGTCGCAACAGTTGCAAGAGAAAAGAAAAGTTAAAGAAGCTTTACAGAACATTGTAAAAGGTCACATTTAAGCTAAGAAACTGGGGCACCTCTGTTTTTTTTTGTTTTTTTGTATATGTATGTGTGTGTGTGTGTAACATCAACATGTTTAGGCAGGGTTGTTTCTTTTGTGCAGTGATCTTTTTCAATCAGGCCTGGATACGATATAGCTTCAGTACAGTCCAGCTGTGAAACATAGCACATCAAACTTTATGAGAAGTAAAGGTTATTTAGCATCTGTAATTAAACACTATACTTATATAAACAGTATGCAACAGTTTGAACACAACCAGTTACATTACTTACATTTTCTAAGTAAATATACAAAGAACAGGCTTTTAATCTGGCAAACTCCAGAGTTTAATGTATAAAAATTATGATACACTATAGAACAGTTAAACTCTGTTAGTTAAATGCATTAAATGTGTAGATGAGAGGATGTGTACTTCTTTCCACATAGAAAATCAACAAAACATGTCATTTGACCAGCAGCACCAAAACTTTTGCATACATCTATATTGTTCTAGAATAAAGCTGTGCCCTACAGTTTCTCATTAGACTGAATGGGATCTTTACTAATGTTCCGTAAAGCTTCATAAGCTTGCAACAGCTGCAACAAGAAGATGCATCAGAGCACAGATCGGTTAGTGGCTCAAAATTGTATCCCTCCCCTGTCATTCCAAGACCAGGTCTTCCACAGGCACTGCGTCCATGTCTGCCTCTCCTTCCTCTTCACCCTGCTCCTCCTCAGTGTTCAGCTGTGCCACTCCAAGTCTGTAGAGGGCGTCCCGGATCATCACCACCTCACCCTGCTGGCACACCTTCAGCACCTCCGCTATCTGCTGGCTCACAATGTCTCTGCTGCTCATGAAGTCCACCAGGCGGTTGTAGAGGTAGTAGTGTGCAGGGTTGTCGAACACAAGAGCTTCGCGGTCTTTGCCTTCTCCTGAGCTGTTGGTTATGCCTGAGACAAGACTGACGTAAGGCTGCAGCTCCTTGCAGAGCGTGATTGCATAATGGGAGTCCGGAGGGGAGGAGACAGCTGGGAGGCTGGGATCAGCAGGACCACCGGGACGAACTATCCAGCGGGACAGGGACTTGGTGACTGGGTGCAGACGGGGGTTAGAGTCTACAGAGGAGAGATCCACACTGTACTGCTGATCCTGTAGCTCCAAACAGGAGACATACTGAGAGAGTGAGAGAGAGAGAAAGAGAGAGAGAGCGAGAGAAAGAAATAGAAAGAGAAAAAGGTCATTAAGTTTGCAACTGTCACATTACATTCACATTTTCATTTACGGCATTTATCAGACGCTTTTATCCAAAGCAACTTCCATTCTCTAACTACAGGGGACAGTCTCTCCCTGGAACAACTTGGGGTTAAGGGTCTTGCTCAGGAACCCAGAGGTGGTATTGAAGGTAGGATTTTTTCTACTCAGATTGACAAACAAAGATTTTACATTATTTTCTACCAAAATTGACAGACTGTATATTTCAGAAAGAAAAAAAATATTTGAGAAAAAAAAAGGCCTGCTTTTGCTATAATATCAGCACACTAGTTTGTGCAAAAACATCTGGTCTGTAGCTCAAATCCATCTGAGAGGGCTTCAAGTGCATAATCCAGTGAGGGCAGCAGTTGAATACTTTATAAAATATATGCATGCAAGATCTTTCACAGCACAGATGTGCTCACATTAATGAGACAGTTACAAACAGGAATGTGAATGGTTACAAAAAGCGCTTATAAAAGGCAACCTAGCTTCAGATGCTCTTCATATAGGTCTGATATCTACCTCATGCAGAACCAGCCACAAGTATTTTCATTCATTTGTTCATTATCTGAGCCGATTATCCTAACCAGGAATCCGGGGAGTGCTTAAGCCACCTATAAGGCAAAAGTCTGAGAAAAACCCAGGAAAAACACTCACATACAGCCATAGGGGAAATTTAGCACCTTAAGTTCACCTGACATACATGCCTTTGGACTGTAGGAATAAACTACAGCGCCCTGTGGAAACCCACACTGACATGGGGAGAATGTGCAAAAGCAGACAGAGAAAGTTCCCTGGATGCCCTAGTTAGAAATCAATCCCAGGACCCTCTCGCGGTGAGCCATGATGCCTACCCTAATGTTGAATTCTGATTGGCTATAATTTAGCCCAAATTTTCTATTTAGTCATTGTCACTGGGTTGAAAAACCTTTATAAAATTCATGTTGGTCAGTCAAAGTGCTGTAGACTTACCCAACAGGACTGACGGTGACATTAAGGCAAAGGGACCAAGTATTAGAGAGATAATGATGAGTAGGTCTAACTTTTTCTTCCACTGAGCTTTTTGTTTTTAACGGACATTTTTACTTTAAAGTATTTACAAGTTTTTGAGCCAGATATCCTCATATGTTTGCCTGTGCATTTCAGTTCATTTCTAGCAGCTGTATTTTCAGTAGCCCAATTTTAAGGACAAACATGGATAAGAAGGATTTTGTAAAGCAAATCAGATTCAAACACATAAAAAACAAGCCCTGACTTCCCTTTTTGATTCACAAATTTAGCCTCAGAATTTTAGTGGTCAGTCTTGAAGGAAAGACTGACAGCCCCACCGTGCCATGCTACATTTAAAACCAGCACTTCCTCAGTTCCTGTGTCACGGATTCTGTGCGGAAAGCAGTAAGAGAAGTGAGAAAGGCTTATTTCTATTTGGATTTGAGTAATGAGAATTACAAAATAAAGAACTCAAGTTCTCTTTAAGTCTCTTTAAGTCTCTCCAGTTTTATGTAAATTAGCTCTCAGTCCCATACACACATAAAAGTGAAAAATAGAACCAACATTACGATAGCCATGAGCAGAAGAAGGCAGTGTATGGGTTTTAAAAATGAAGGTTTCCCTGTAAAGTGTACTGACCTCTGCTGCTCCTTTGGGATCTGAGAAGCAGCCTTGATTCCTCCCCCACATCTGAGATGCCAGCTCAGGGTACAGGACATCCGCACACACCGCAACCTTCTGGGCACAATCTGCCACATATACTGGCGGCCAGAAGCGAGTGGACACCAGCAGGTCCACGTGGTCCCGGGCAGTCTCACCACGCACCAGGTACTTAGAGCCACACACCACCTGAAGCACAATAAGTGAAGTGAAAGTGATCATTCTGTCATACGTGAACACAACACTGCTCACAGTGTGAACAGCACAAAATTCTTCCTCTGCATTTAACCCATTCACCAAGTGAAGCAGGGGGCAGCCAGGAACACGGCACCCGGGGAGCAGTGTGTGGGGACAGTACCTTGCTCAGGATACCTCAGAGGTGCCTAGCGGTCTTGGGAATCGAACCCGGACTTTCTGATTGCAGGGCGAATGCCCTAACCACTAGGCCACCAGGGTGTTGTGTTCATAAAAGACTGAACACAGATGCCTTAATAGCTGATCCCTAAATAAGTTATCAGTAATCATAAAACATCGGTTTACAAGTGGAGAAATATGGGGGGAGTTTTTAAATAAACAATTTTTAGGATTGAAATTTTTTATTCATACAGCAGAAGCGCTTTTTCCCCATTGACAATAAAACAAAGTACGCATGGACCTGGTAAAATGCAAATATAATAAATTTTGTAATATGACCATTATAATGCAATACATATAAACAGTAAAGCAAAAGGACAATGAGAACTCCATACTTCTGATGTTTAGGGAAAAAAGGCCTTCATCAGAGCATCACTGATAAACACACAAATGAACCAAATGACCAAAGAGACTTTTGGCTTCCTGGTGAAGCAGAAACTTAAATATTTAACTGCTCGCTCCACCAGCTAACCATAACTGCTACATTCAGACTTCAGATTTACTGGATGGCCTACAGTTCAGCAGGGGTGGGATGTTTATTACCTGGTGAGGGCAAACTTTGCTGAGTTTTCCAGCAGTTAAATGTTGTGGCGGTTGGGGGGCTGTTGAGAGGCCATTTTGAACTTGTGTGTAGAGTAAACACACAGACACCATCAACTCATCCTGGCAATAGAGGAAACAATATACAATGTAACTCCTATTATCTTTTACATTTATTTCTCTAAAAAGTAATAAGGCAAAGTATTTCAGAATAACACAGGAAACAGTGTTGGGTCAGTTCCTTTTTGAGGTCCTGTAAAGTGTGTGTACCTTGGTACAGTCTGGTGCTGAAGGTGCTCCACATTGCTCCAGTAGGTATCGCAGCTCCTCCTCAGTGTGCTGGTTCATGTCCTCTGGCCTCAGCTGACCATCATGGATCAGCCGTGCCAGCACCGATGGATCTCCTGACACACACACACACAGACACACACACACACAGACAGACACACATAGACACACATACACACATACACACACTTAATGAGTAAAAGTACAGATGGCACAGAACTAATCTTCTTTCAAAATAATAGTACCTGATGTTAAATCTAATTCAGTCTCATTTGAACCAGTTTCTGGCCAGTAAGGACCCTTTAATGTGTGATCAGAGTGATACTGGTCTTCACCTGTGTGTGCTGTGCCAGTGTTAATTTTGTCCTTCTCAGTGTTGATGACCACAGCACCCCTCATCAGTGGGGGGAAGAAGGGGGCAATGATGGAGGCATCAAATCGTGTGATGGAGACACTGGAGGGGAAGGCGGCCAGCTCTAAAGCCTCACTCTCCATTGCAACCCAAAACTCCTCTACCTGAACCTCCTCTGATGTCTGGAACTCTGGCCACGTAAACTTCAAAGAGCGTGGGAGAGGGAGAAGGAAAGGAGAAAAAAAGAAAAAAATGTTTGTACATCATAAAACTTAATTGATGCGTGTGGTCAATCAGTCAAGACATGTTTCAGGTCTGAAGTTTGCCACCACAGTTTCGCACTACAAGAGCTACAAGACAGTTGTGGATTACTATTACACTTATGCTCCAACAATTAGCATAATGTAAACAGCATGCCTAAAATGAGTTATAATCTCATATACACTCACACTCTGTTCCTATGACCATAGATTTTTCTATGCAGTATAGATTTTCCCCATTTTTAGATGACATCTTAACCAAGACTGCTTATTACTTCTTAATTAATTCTACATTGTTAATTTCATGTAAACTTTTCTAGCAAAATTAGTTACATTTCCCTTTAACCACTCATGCAGTTTAAGACGAGTATTTTCTCAGCAGAGCTATATTAAATATGTTTTATCGAATCGTCTAGTTCACTTAAGTTTTTCTTCATAGTTTTACTTTATAGGAGTAAGATGAAGTGGAATTATACATTATTGTACCTCCACATTTTTGAGCTGTAGGACGTTATTTGTGTTGCGCTGGGCGATTTCCACTTTGGGGGCAATGCCACAAACACCACAGATCATGTCGTTATAGTCCCGCACTGTCAGACATTCGAACGCCCAGTAGCCACTACACAACAGCTCGTGCAGATGAGTCTCATCCTCTGAACTCAACACACAACCTGAGAAAAGAGAGTTGGAACACAAACGGTTAGCAGTTTTGTTTCTTTACTGCAAGTCCCTCCTTCCTAAATATGGAACACATTGTGTTTGGTCTTGATTTAGTAAGAGGCTACAGTTGCATGGCACCCTTATGTGGATGTAGATAGCATTAGTTTAGGCAGAAATATACATTTCTAGATCATTGGTGGAAGACTGTTCCAGTCTGTAGGTACCACCCCATATGTATTATGTTCATGTACTTTGATATTAACATAAAGAAGTTAGCAATTGGTGGTTGGAGTAATGTTACCGCTTCTGAGACCTCAGTATTGTCAAAATCAAACCTTCACACTCGACCTTACCTTTAAAATTTACACTAATTAAAAGTGACAATATTATAAACACTTCAAATACACTTATAAAAACATTTCAGTAATATCGAAAATCAATAAAAAAAATAACACAGAGAGGGCAATGTATCCAAATGCACAAGTACCTTGAAGAGTGTGTATGTTGTTGAGAATGTGCAGGGCTGCAAGTGCTGGGTCTTCACCAAGTTTGATCTGGGCTCTGATCTTAAAGAACAGATCCAGAGACACCAGCAGCTGGTTCCCCACATTAAACAAACCTAACGCATACAAAACACAGCTCAGTCATGTCATAGACACATTATATTCTGTTTGTTTGTAACTGTGTATTAAAATGTGCAGTAACTGTGATATTTGTAATAAATGTGTACTTATTTCTAAATGAAAATCATTTGACCTGCGGCACTCATAACAAACACACACGACAGCATGTATATAGATATCTGATGCTGCTCCGTGTCGGACGCAGGTGAGTAATAAATGTTATTTAGCACATGTGTGTATTTACCTGGGTGCAAGTCAGTGAAGCTGTGGACGGCCAGGCACTGTAGGTTAAGACACATCTTCAGCTGCAGAGAGACCGGCTGCAGTAGAGACTCCGTCACTAACCAGCACTGTTGCTGCCCTGCCAACAGACAGCTGTAACACACACACACACACACACACACACACACGGAAAGTAGCAGAAGTATTTAATATTGCACAATTAAAGTTTAACATTTACAAGCAATTCTCTTGGTTGAACAGCCAAGTTAATGCAGAAAACACAATTTTTTTTGTATGTTAATTATGTGAGTGCTTAGTGAGAATTCTGTTGGTCCTCACCCTTCCTCTCCTCGGTACAGTGGGTAGTGGCACAGGCTGCAGTGAGTGGCTGCTGACTCATAAAAGTTTGGCCAACTGTTCTGCAGGGAGTCAGAGTCGTCCTTTCTCTCTGCATCCTCCTCTCTCTGGGAATGGTTGAGGCTTTGGATAAGGCTGAAGATGTCCTGCAGCTCGGCCTCGTTCTCAGGGAACTGAAGGCTGTGCTTAAGCAGGGTCACAGTGGACTGGTGCTGGAGTTCCCTCTGGGCTGGGGTTAAGGGCTGAGATGGGTCCAGCATACCCACGGAGCGACTCGCTGGCTCTGGAGATGACTGCCAGGGAGACACAGCATGGCGAGAGAGCAGACAGGGAGGAGACTTCATCAGTTACAATAGCAGCTGCTGCGGATCCAGCTAATGCCATGATGATATTATGAATTAAATATAAATTAGTGATTGACAATATGACAATATTTGTTTTCAAATATTTGACCAACTGCATGTTTTATTACAAAGAGAGCATGATTAGTCCTAACATTTTAATTAATATAATCGATCCAGATGGAATGAATGGAGGAATTAATGAATTGAGGAACAAACGAATGGGTGGATGAATGAATGAATGACGGGAGCAAAATATTAATGACAGGAGCAATTAATTAATGAATGGAGCAATGCATGGATGAGTGGATAGAGAACTGGATGGAGAAATTAATGAATTTGAAGGCATATACAATAAACATAAATGTGATTTCATGACTACCTCAACAGGCCGGTTATTAAGGTTGCTGCTCACCGACACTTTGGGTTTCTTGACTGTTTTAGTGGTGAGTTCACAGCCACAGCTTGGACAGTACTGGGGTTTGTGTCTGTTCTTATAGATGTAATCACAGGAAGGGTTTTTACATCTACCCCTACCACGAGCTGTGGACAAACCAAGGGCCTGCCAAAACAAAACACAACTGGAGACATTATTCAAAATCTAAATAAACTGTATCCCAGTTTTATATTATTTTATGCACAAAAGTCCAACTAACCAGTGAAGTGCCAGAGTTTTGCTTGAAAGGCACCATGGACAGGATCTTCACTCCATTATCTGTTACTATGTATTGACTGCTGTTGACTGCAGTAGGTTTCTAGAACACAGAAGTAATGACATCATTCACACATTCATACAAAGTGATAAGAGCCCGTTCACATCTGGTCCTTTCATGTGACTCGATTGTAACCTGATATGACTAAGGACATGTTTTAGATCCAAGACTTATCCAAGATAAGTGTCCCATATATTTATACAGTACAAGTACAACATATGCCCATGTCATCCTATGAGACTGTACAATATGAGTTCAAATTAAATTAAATATTCAGGAGAATATGGAATTTGGAATGTCTCTCCAACTAGTTGAATTGAACTTCCATTACTATGTTAAATAATATGCAAATCAGCTCAACAACAATCAATTGCCTGTGATTATAATTTTTGTTTTGTTCCATTAAAAATAAATGTCCATTCCATTACAACAGCATTAATGTTTTCAAGAAGATAGCTCTTAAGAATAAGTTGCCTACTGAGTCATAGCAGTCATTAACTATGTGTGTTCAAACTCAACGTATTGTAGAGAAATAGTAACTAAGGCTAACCAAAGGTTAACCAAACTGGTGCTTTACTTAAGCTAACAAGTGCAACCAAATTAAACTAAGAGAGGAAACTGACATCAGGATGTTAACTGAGGAGCAGTGACGTCTACATTAAGTGGCAGCAGTCCAAAGGGGAGGTTACTTTCCAAGAACAATAGAACAATAGGCGTTTTTGGTTGATATAGAGATACAGAAGGATTTACTCTTGTAAAATATCGGGTTAAAATGCATCCCAGACCTCCTGAAACATTTTAAAAGATTTAATTCTTTAAGGCATCTTAGGTTTGTTTCAGTGTTCTATGAAAATGTTCCATCAGATAAAATCCTGGTGCATGAAATGACGAGGTCAATCAAGGTCTGTTGGTATCAAGCATTACAAAGTTTCTCAAGGAGCGTCATCAGTTTGTGCAAAACAAAAGTAGATACTAGACACAACCTAGAGCTGTTTCTCCACAGAATCTTACAAATTCAGAAAGAGTAGAGTGAAAAGAGGAACCCTAAATATAAAAGTAACCTAAAATACTGGGCTACACAGTCTGGTTTAAGGTTCTTACTTGTTCTAGGGGACTGGGAGTCACAGAATGACCCAACTGCTTCAGGGTGTTTGGTTTTAGGCCCAGTATCCTTCCAGAATCCTTAACTGAGGAAACAAAGAAACAGAATACGTTATAAAATACAATTTTGTATTTTCCCCACCTCAGCCATTACACATTGGATCAACCCACAACTTCGTTAAAGTGGTTCAGACTTGTTGATGCAGTATGATTAAGTGTGAGCTGTAACAGACTAAACTTGTGTCTATTCTCACAAACCAGGAGCAGGAGTGCTGTTTTTGTGACAATGACTGTCATAAACACAGAGAAATCTGATCCAGGATCAGTCCTCCTTACAAGTGTTTTGTGAGGTGTCTGAAACTGTAGAGGTGAAGCTGTTCTCATTTTTACATTAAGTCATAGTGTGTCATAATTCAAACTGATAAGTCTGCACCAGCTGAATGTAAAAGTGACCATTTGTCATACATGAACACACCACAGCACTCAGTGTGAACAGCACAAAATACTTCTTCTGCATTTAACCAAGTGATGCAGGGGGCAGCCAGGAACACGGTGCCCAGGGAGCAGTGTGTGGGGACGGTACCTTGCTCAGGGTACCTCAGCAGTGCATAGCAGTCTTGGGAATTGAACCCGGACTTTCTGGTCGCAGGGCGAATGCCCTAACCACTAGGCTACCAGCTGCCCCAATGTGGGTTGAGATGGTTGAGAGATGTTTTTCTGATGTAGTTCAATGGAAACAATTTGGGTGACAACAGGGATTGTTGGCATTTCATAGCTTTGAAGAAGCAAAGATTAGACTCCCAACATGCCTTTGTTAATACTTACCTGATCTACTGTTGGTTTTTGTGTCACTTTTTATCTTATTTGGATGCACTGCAATCCACTGAACAACAGCTGGCTGAGATGGAGTGCCTTTTAAAGATCAGCAAAACAACTCATCTTAATACAGCCCCATTCAAACCATCAAACAAAAAATACAGTATATCTACTTCTATTACAAGGTGTTTGCTATACATCTCTATGACTGTGCTACAAACTAGCTCACAACTAGTTTGTCCATGTAGTCTGCCTTCTAAACTCATAACGTCGCGTTGTAAACTCGAGGACTTTCTGTAGTTCCTTATTAATGATGTTTAATGAAAATAGCTTACTTGAGGCAGAAGGGGCAGGAAGAATGGCCCTGATCCGTCGTTTTGGACCAATACTGCTGCTGCCACTCAACCTGGTAAAGATTAAAAAGCTCATTACCACAAATGTAAAAGTAATCAGATATTAGCAGGACAGGCATGTCACAGTATTTAACCATTTAACCTATTAAAATACATAAGAATTTAAATCTATATCTGCTGCATTGCATCACAGAGTGATGGACAATAATACTGATGTCTTGGTTTTGCATCTGCTTCTGTTATTCTATTCTTTTACAACAGGAAAGACAGAAATCAAGCTTAAAAACAGCTGATTTTAAAGCAAACTTTCATTTTCAAAAAGCATACTAACATGACATCTGTTGATTCAGCTCCCTGAGAACCCTCAGGGATTTTCAGGACAGCACCATCTGCAGGCCGACAACCTGTAATTGCACCAGTCTTTTCTTTCTTATGGCGTCCACCCTTCATGCCAGCTGTGGCTCCTGTGTCTCCTTTTTCTGCAGAACTATTGTCCTGGGCTTCAGTTGAAACTGCTATTTTATCAGTTTTGGTCTCAGGCTCTCTCTTTCTCGTTTCCAGGTTACAGGGCAGGACAGTGTTCTGAGGTGTCGCTTCAGTGGATGAGGCAACAGAGCTTGAATCTTCACGCTGACCCTTCTGCTGCATTCGCGGAGATGAGAAACTAGCTTCTCTTCTTTTGGCTGCCTGCAAGATACATATTTAAGACTTAGAAATCAAAATTACTGGCATAAAGTGATTTCTCATTTTATTCTGAAACTGATAGGTTTAAATATAGGGACATGCACAAGCTGTGACTCCTCCAGCGACAGATTTCAAGACATGCGTTATCAGAATTGAGTTTATCCCAGCGGCCACATCTCCAGTCCATCACAGGACAGACTCTCAGAGCCTTCATGCACACACACTCAAACCTTGGAGCAATTTAGCATCTCTAATTCGCTTGACATGCATATCTTCGAACTGGAGAAACTAGAGAACTGGAGAAAGAGTACTCGGTGGAAACCGACACGGACACGAGCAGAACAAACAAACTCCACACAGAAAGGACCCTCAGCCACCGGGACTCGAATCCAGAACAGCTGCTTATTCAAATTAAAGTTAAAGTTAAATGTCTAATGTCTGTCTTAATCATGTGTGATACTGTGGGGTTACTAATGTAATAAAATATGTTTTAACAAAATGTACTGAAAACATTTTAAATAACAAAATGATTTATACGGGTTAAAAACTAAAAAGAGTTTGGGTAGAAATCTGACAAAATTGACACCTTCAGAAGTATAAAACAGTTTAAGAAAGAAGTTTTGACTCACAGGAGGCACCCACTTGCCACCGAGGTGCTGTCCACATTCAGGGCACTGTGGAGGTTTATGGCGAGTCACGTAGGAGAAAGAACATCCAGGAGTACTGCAACTGCCACGACCTCTCCTAGTGTACTTTATAGACTAAACCCAAAGAGTGAAAATGAAATTGAACACCCAGACAAACTTTATCAGACAAGTTTAAAGACAACGACAATGTTGTTATATCCTCAAATATTACTAACAAGTTTGAAGGAGGGTTTAGTGTCAGGTTTCACACGGTTCATCACAGGAAGCATCATAATGGGAGTGGCAGCAGGAAACACTTTGTTTTCCATCAGCTCCTAAACAAAACAGAGCAAAAGTCAGAAATGGAAATATTTTGCAGAAGGTGAACGCAATACTGAAGTCATTGAATTTGTTAAGAAATATGAATCATTTTCAACAGATGAGGACAAATCAAGACACTCAAGTGATCTGTGATGACTCAAACTAGCACTTAATTTACTTACAATCTAATGAGCTCTATGTGAACAGTTAATAAAATGCAAAACTGTACCGTGTGCAGTGTGCATTACTGTGCATTCTTTATAATTAATATCTAAGAGACTCAAGACCTGAATCAAGATCTTAACTCATCCTCACACTTGAGACTTTAGAGTTGATGCCGGTTTATATAAAGCGACTTGTGAACGTCTCTGCATCATAGTGACATTATAAACTGTTTCATTTCTACATATCATCTGGAAGTTTTACTCTAACGTTAAAGGAAAGGGAAGAAATGATCCCAAAGTGTAACAAGATGTGTTTCTAAGTCATTTGGACAATTCCTGCTGGTCTATAGAAAGTTAACTGTGTCAGAAGGTATTTTCAAATTATGCCAAAAAGAAAATAGGAAAATGTAAAGACAGCAACAAAACGGAAATTTTGGATAAGTCATCACTCCCATACATCAATTTATGGCATAACCAGCGAGCAGTTTTACCTGACTGGGTATGATGGCAACCAGGTGGGTTGTGTCCACTTTTACTGCGGGTATCACTGCATTGCTCTCAAGCCCCTCGTCTACTGCAAGGCCAACACCACCATAAGCCTCACCCACTGCCCTGCCTTCATCTTCTTTCAGCAGCACGGTGGTCCTATGGTGACCATCTTGCCCAAAAGCCACCGGTCTTCCAGCTGAGGTCGAATACTGGGACACAGCTCCTTGGATGGATGTAGATTTACTCGAAGGTGTAGCTTTTTCTTCTCCGAGAGCTTCTATTGCAATACAATGTTCCACCAGCTCCACCTCACTGCCTAGAGTCAAGGGAGACACCAGGGGTTCTTGGCCAGAGGTCTGAGAAGATTCCTCCCCTAGAGAATCAACCCCACCATCCATGCACACTTCCATGGACCCCCCTGGCCTCTCCTCTCCCACTGAACTCTTTGGGAGAATTATATAGTTAGTCCTTGGGAGGATTTTGCGGAAGCCTGGAATATCTTGGGAAGATGTTGTTGACTGTGTGGTCTAATGAGAACAAGAAAACACAGAGCAAAGAGCATCATCAAAAATGCATCTTACCCCAACCACTGACTGTTTTCACTTCTCTCACCAGGCGTTACATAAAAAAAAAAACTCCTTCCTTGAGGCTGCAACTCGGCTGAACTACCATCACCAAGTGCTACTGAACATGCTGCACTTTACATCTGCACTATACTCCCAATATTGCAAATATAACTACTGTGCATATCTTGTATATAAAATACTACCGCCACTCAATAAGTCACCTTCCTGTCACTATGCACTTCACCTCTCTCACAAATAATTGTACAGTATTCATAATTCATATATACAAATCTGTGTGCTTACAGATTACTTATATAATCTGGTGTTTCCCCAGCGATCAGAACTGCTAGTAGCACCACTGAAATCTCAGGACCTGCTAGTGGCACCACTGAGGTACCCCTGAGCAAAATACCATCCCTATGTACCGCGTTGCTGGCTGTTCACGACTTCACTTGGTGAATGAGAGGAAGAAATTCACACGGTTCACACTAAGCTGTGGTGTGATCACACATGACTGTTAGGGGCCACTTTTCTTAACTGCAATCTGACACAGTGCTGCCTTGTTGTTATACCCCCCCGCTTCAAATAGTCCTCTTCACCTCATGCTCAATGCATCTGTACATACTGTAGTTACAGTATTACTAGCTGCTGTATTTACTCCCTCTTTCTCTAAACTTTACTTGTACATATGATTTTTCCGCACACCTGGTAAGACGACTGCATTTCACTGAAATCAAATGTATTGGCAAAAACAACCTGTAAAAACAACCTATGATTTACCGGGTCCAGCCCTTCTTTCTCCATCTTGGCCCTCTCCAGGTAGTAGCCTTTATCCGCCACATTGAGCCTCTTCCAGCTGTCGCTGATGCGCTTGTTGATCTCAGACTGAGGCATATCTGGATGCTCATGCTGAAGACTCTGATGCACATCAAAGTAGTACAACAGATATGCAGACCTGCAGGAGACACACAGTAATTCAGTCTCATAGAGGGGACTTCACTTAAGGGAACAGTCTGCCGAGAAATTTGTTTTACCATCTAAGGCTAAAGCAGAAGTAGTTGGAGTTTAAACAGCACTGCTAAATTATCACACACGTTCCTCAACCTTTGTGGCTCCTGCATTCAGGTTAACAAATGGCTATAACTTCCATTACTTCTAAGCAATAGCAGCCTTGTAGCTCAAGGACAGATTAAGTACATTTGGAATTGGTCAATTCCTTTTCCTTTTCCCCCCACAAGGCATTAATCAGTAATGGCTAATATAGTCTGCTACCTTGGTTTTTTGGGTTTGTCTGCATGTTCTCCACTGCTTTTACTCCTCTTCTTCTTCTTGGATGAGGGAAGGTCCACAACAGTGTAACAGCTCTCAACTTCCTCTATCACCCTCACTTCTGTCTCTTCATAAATGGCATCCATCATTGGGATAGCCTAAAAAGAATACAGGTGCAGAGAGTTATGGGCAATGAAGTTTTTGAAAGTAGTTCTAGTTAAACAGTTAGTGTGATCAGGAGCTAAAAGCCTACGGTACGCAGAAAAGTAACTGAAAATTCTCAAATCGGTCTTATAGGACCCACAAACAATTCTAGAAATTCAGACAGTTTCCAATTCACCTTAAAACTGACTGGCCAAAACGTCTGTAGAGTTCAAAGTGGGGGGACCAACTCAACCTAGAATTAATTAAGAGGTGTGTCCCAATACTTTAGTCCACATAGTGTCACTGCAACCGGATTGCATAAGAGACAATATAAATAACAGCATGAGGGGTAAATAAAAACAGGGGAAACAGCTGGGGGGTATTCCAGAAGGCAGGTTATGCTACATAACCGGGCAAGTTCAAGGGTAAATTTGTGCAGAACTTATGTAGCAGAAGTTATGTAGCATAAACTGCCTTCTGGAATACCCCCCTGGTGACCTGGTGGTTAGGGAGTTGCCCCTGTGATCGTAAGGCTGTGGGTTCAAATCCCAGGACTGCCAGAGGAACCACTGAATTACCATGCAGCAATCACTGCTCCCCTGGCACTTCTTAAATGGGTTAAATACAGAGAAAAAAATCTCATACTGTCCACACAGTGTGCTGTGGTGTAGTATGTTTATGCATGACTATAAGCCACTTTTATTTAAAGTGGTCACACATTAACAGTTCTGTATTGCCCCAAAACACATCACATAGGGTAGCGCATCCACGACACTGCATACACTTTTTGCCCACACAGGGACCAGAACCAGTTTGTGTGTATATATACATGTGTGTATGAGTGGATGTTTATAGATGTGTCATCAGAAGTATTTTACCCACTAAGCTGTGTGTGTGAGAGCATATATATGTGTATTTGACTGATCTTATAGTCTCTATATTGAGAAGGGTTGTGTGTATATGTAAAGTACAATTTTGTCATACATGAACATACCATAGCACTCAGTGTGAACAGCACAAACTTATTTCTCTGCATTTAACCCCTAGAAAAGAAGTGGACAGACAAGAATGTAGCACCCAGGGAGCAGTGTATGGCTGGCTCAAGGGTGCCTTAGTGGTGACACTAGCAGACCTGGGATTCAAACCCACAACCTTATGATCACGGGGCTTCCCAACCACTAGGCTGTTAGCTCTAGCTGCTGTGTGTGCATGTGAGAGCATATATATGTGTGTGTGGGTATTTGTTTGTTTGGTCTCTACACTAAAGAGGTGTGTGTGTTTGTGCTGTATGGTTTCAGAGTCGCTATACTGAGGAGCGCTCGGTGTGTGTGTGTGTGTGTGTGTGTGTGTGTGTGTGTGTGTGTGGTTGAGCTCGGAGTCTCCATACTGAGAAGTCCTGAGTAACGACTGACCAATGAGAGCAAGTCTTACTGAAACCTTACCTTCACCACGGCTCTGATCCGTCCAAAGCCTCTAAGCCTGCTCCAGACCGCCTCTCCCCGAAATCCCGCTACATTATGTCCCGTCCCGCCGCTCGAAGGAGCAGATCTCAGCAACAGAAAGACTCTTTTACTGCTCGTTCCTGCTCCTGCTCCATCTGAAATGGCGCTCTGTCGCTAAGGCCCACAGCCAATCACGCGCGCCGATGAATGTACACCAGCCAATCAAAAGCCAGCTTTTAAACACGGGGTTCCTTTTCTAGAACACTACAGAAATTTTCAGGGTTTTTTAATTTTTTCAATTTTGAAGCTCACAGATATTATATATATATATATATTTACTTTTATTATATTATAATACATGATACAATGGTATAATACATGATACAAAATTAGAGCGAAAGGTTCGGTGAAAGTTTTAAAAATAATGTGTAAGATATAAAACGTTTAACTAATAAAAAGATATGCAGGTGAATAAAAATAGAAAATAAACAAACGTGAAACGTACAACGGATACTGTATTAAATATGCAAAAAAATAAATACGGGAATGCGCTGGAAAAAGTAGTATGAAAGTTTTTAAATAATTATTTTCAACATTGTATGACATTTAACTAACAAAAATAACATGTATCAAGTGATAAAAAATTATTTTAAAAAACCATGAATTTAATATATATTTTATACACAATTAAACAATACATTAAACATGACAAAAATCAGAGGATTGTGCTGCTGAAAGTTGTTTATTTTATAAACAATTAAACACATTTAACTTGTAAAGGTAACATGTATCAAATGATAAAAACAAGATGCAATTGCGAATAAAAAAAAATTGGTGAATGCGCTGACAATAGTTTTAAATCATATTATAAATGTAAAGGCATTTACATAGCAAATAAAACTTTAAAATCTAAAAAGTGAGAAAAGAAACACGTAAAAATGTTTACAATAAATAAATAAATTTAAGATGCCAAATAAACATAGGCCAGGCAGAAGCAACTGCGTTCCTATTGATGCCCTATGCTAGGCCTGCGAGTCGAGCACAGATGTAATCTGACGCCTTTACATGAGCCAGAATGTCGAACGGCAAGGTGAGAGAGTAAAAACTGCGCTTAATTACAGAAACCGAGACTGTTTTACTGCTGAATTACGCGTAATAAGTCATGACTGATTACTGTAATTCAGATTTGTAGGTTTTTATCAGCCGCGTGCCGTTGTGTACCCCTTAATACTGGCTTGACTTTACCCCGGTCACTTTTAGAGAGTCCTGGAATAGTTTCAGCTTCTAGAAATGAAAACAGTCGGTTCTCCATTTACATTGTATCCATTTACCCCCCGAGAAGTTACGAAATCATTGTTTAATTTGTAAGTTTTGTGGTTGGGTTGTTTCTTAACACGGCTGTTTCACACTGCGGTCTCAACTTTCACAGAGTCTCTTCATATGACCAAGGAACTGTCATTTTTCATATATATACGTGTATACATATACATATACATGATATAATACTGGTTTGGTGTACAGTGACTGTAGAGAAATTTGCTGTCAACATAGTTTGGTAGTTTGTCTCTGCAAACCCACTTAGCAAGCCAGGGAAATATCATACTGTGCTAAACCAGCCCTCCAGGTACTAGGCATCTCTTGTATTGAATTTGGAGGTTTTCTCGTGTTTGTAGGATCCCCTGGGTAAGCTGAAGGACCTAGCCGAGCTCAAGGATCAACTTCAGGAAATCCAAAAGAGAGTGGAGTCTGAAGTACAGGCTGGGATCCCACAGGTACTGTCTTCATTCTGGCTTAAAATGTAATTCTGGAAAGTAGCCATTTTTGTTGTGCATGAACCCAGAATGAGCAGTATGAACTTTATCTCTGCATTTAACCCATTCACCAAGCAGTGGTTAGCCAGTAACACAGCACCCAGCAGGCAGTGTGTGGGATCAGTACCTTGCTCAAGGGTACATCAGTGATGCCACTGACAGGCCTGGGATTCAAACCCATGACCTTCTGATCGCACAGGCAACTCCCTAACCACTAGACCACCAACCTTTTCAATTAATAGTTTAAACACATGCTTATATAATAGCAATAAATGGAAGCTAGTAGTCACCTGTCCGCATCATGTCATTTGTATAATGCTGATCTGTGTCTGCTGGCTTTCATTCCTCATGATTAACTTTATGAATTGAAATATTCCTATAAGAGTCACTTTAGTTGGAGTTCATATGTATTATTCAATTTAAAGGTTCCCATTTTCTCATTTCCTCTAGGGGAGCTCACTGTTGGCTTCTCCGTTCCTGAAGGGATTCCTGGCGGGATATGTGGTGTCCAAACTCCGCTCCTCCGCCGTTTTGGGGGTTGCCTTGGGAACCCTCACAGGCATCTTCATTGCCCAAACCTATCAGGTGCCCAACATTGAGACTACCGTTAAGGACTATCTGAACTCCTTGAAAAAAGGCCCTAGTAATTAACACCACAAGGGAGAGGTAGATCTGGCATCCGCCTGATTAGAATCACTGCTGGGGAGTGACAGACTGTTGCTGCTGTTGTTTTTATGCCATCTTCTTGACACTGGACTTGACTGTGTAAGTTGAGAGCGAGCAGTTACTGAATGTGAGAAACAAAAACGGACTCAAGGTTAGTTATACAGGTGAGGGTTTTATTAATGTAGATGCTTTTAGTTCATATCTTGTTTTGAGGCTGATAGAATTGTTAGGCTAATTGTTAAATTGCACTGAGAGAAGGCACAGAGAGTTTGTTACAGTCACAAAGGGACTACAGGGATTTGTCGGCTTGCCTTAAAAGTATTGTTCTGTGTTACTTTTTATTACTCATATACACCATACATGAAGTGCAGAGCTAATCAGTTAGAACAGTTGCTCCCCAAGAGAGAAAAACAGCATTGCACACTCCTAAGCATGGTGGAGTAATGTCATAGATTAACCGCTGTTCTTTCCGTGAAGAGCATTTTCTCTAAAGACCCATGCTTGTAAAACCTTTTTTAAAGTTTTACAAACCTCCATGTAGTAGAAAAGCTCTGTACCAGGTACACCTTCCAAGCCAAGTACGATTTTGAAACTTTTATTTTTGAGTGTACTTATTTTTTTGCTTATATTAGACAATGATAGTCATTGAAAATGTCAGTTCTAGCGAAACACGCCCACCTCAAAGTAGACGATGGTTTCGCAGCATTCGCTGGGCTGTTCTGTTGGTGCTACTGGTGCTCATCTATGGCTCTCATGCTCCCCTCATTGCTCTGACTAAAACAGATGGGCGAATTCCCTTTAGTCCCTCATCCTGTGTGGTTCTAATTGAGTTTAGCAAGCTGCTGGTCTCTCTTAGCATTCTTTTCACAACAGGGAACGTCCAAACACTCTCACTGTCTGTGTCCTGGGCCAACGTAGCTCCCTATGCTGTTCCTGCTTTCCTGTACTCCTTCAACAACAATCTGGTAGTCTTTATGCAGGCCTACATGGACCCCAGCTCATTCCAGGTACTCAGCAACCTCAAAATCGCCGCTACTGCCCTGCTCTACACCTCTTGCCTGGGCAAGAGGCTGAGGGTTATGCAGTGGCTGGGCCTGGGCTTCCTCATAGGGGCTGGGGTGTGTCATAGCTACAGCAGTCTGGATTGGGACATGTCAAGCGAAGATAAACTGAGCTCCAGGATTCATATCACAACATGGGGCCTGCTGATGATGCTTGCATACTGCTTCATATCAGGCCTTGCTGCAGTTTACACTGAGAGGGTGTTAAAAACCCAGCGGCTTCCCCTCAGCCTACAGAATTTGTTCCTTTATGTATTTGGTTTGGGCATAAATTTAGCATCACACATCTACAGCAGCAGTGGAGAGCATGGATTTCTTGAAGGCTATTCCACAGTGGTGTGGCTCATCATAGCCGGGCAGGCAGTTAATGGCCTGCTGATGTCCGTAGTAATGAAGCACGGAACTGGAATCACCCGACTCTTTGTCATCTCTTCGGCCATGCTGGTGAACAGCGTCCTCTCCTGGGGCCTGCTCGGACTGCAGCTCACTCCTTTCTTCCTCTTGCCTGTTCTGATGATCGGTGTGGCTGTGTATCTCTATTACAGGTGACTGATCATCGGTTACAACCAAGAAGAGAAAGCCAGGGGACTACACTAAACCTGCATAGGCCATATACTTTCTTACTGAATAATAATGTGTGTTTCTTTCAAAGTATTTCTTTTACTTTTATTAAGGTCTACTCTTGCTTCCACTCTTGCTTTGAAGATAGTTTCTCCAGAGATGAATCTTGAACATATTTAATTGGCCATAGTATTTTTATTATTACTTCTCATGTTGCTATTGTTGACATTAAAACAAATCTGTATCAATACATTTTTCACATTTTTAAATGGGATTTTTTTGGTTTGTTTTTTGTGCAGATGCCTTTGCAGCCTTTGTCATTATGTGTTGTTAGAGATCCATTTCTGCTTTTGCCTTTCTACATTTAATTTCAACCATCTCATAAATAAATGTTATGTTAAAGCTTGTATATGTTGTTTTATATATGTTTCATTTTCCATTATGGCCAAACAATGCCAAATGTCACACAGTGCGGATATCAAAAGAATTTATGATCTATTAATAAATGTTATGAACCTTTTCATTATCTTGTCTGGCTCTGTTTGCATTATCTGAACCTTTGGGTTTATGCTGTTTACATTAACACCATTAATTTTTTTTGGTTTTATATTACTAACTCTGTCACAGTAGCAAGTAGTGTTGTCAAAAGACCCGGTACTTCGGTACCAAGTACGGTACTAAAAAATAAAATGTTACGGTACCAGGTT
>JBBPDH010000124.1:2960376-2971758 GCA_037974565.1 Clupeocharax schoutedeni
AGCGGCCTTGGGGATCGAACCCGGACTTTCTGGTCGCAGGGCGGATGCCTTAACCACTAGGCCATCCAACTGCCCCAGTTAAAAACTGTAGTTCATCACTGCATAGCCCCACTTGACCCCATTCAGTAGTCAGGACCTCCACAGGACCACCACAGTGCAGGTACTTTCTGAGTGGTGGATCACTCTGTATCAGTGGTGATCCTGGCCATTGATGGATGGGGTAAAGGCAGGTTAATACGTTTTACATGGACCATGTGTTGAATTTAGAAACATTTTATTGCATATTAAAATTTCTCTCTCTCTGCCAAGGCTATTTTAAATGGCACACATAGGACCACATTTATTAAGGATGAAGTTATTAAACTTTGGTATAGCATTCTGTTTTTAATATGTCATATTTAACATTAAAATACATTTAAAATATGTCTATTTCTTTTGAGGGGAAAAAAATAGATCCAGCACATTTGAGTAAAAAGACCATTATTACTTAGCAACCTCTGGATCTATGTATGGTGGGCTAAAGCTTACTGTTGACAGATATAATAATCTTTTCAGTCTGTTGTGTGGCCAGAATTGACTGTTGGGAAAGAAATGCTCATAAAAATCTTTTGATTTCAGATTCCAGAGAGCGAGGACCCATCAACAAATGCAGAAAGTGATCTTTCTGAATTACAGACACACGAGGCCACTGAGGCAAAAGAGCTAGCTGTTAAGCCTGGCTTGCCGGTCAGGAGAAACAGCCAATCAGAGGCCGCCAGAGACTATTCTCAAGAGTCACGCCAGCCACTGTCCTTACAGACCTCTCCAAGGTAAACCTAGACCATTTTATTCAGAAAGGGCATAGAGATTTGACTTTGTATATTGTATGTATATACTTTCAGAAAACTTTATTGATCCTGGAAGAAACTGCTTATGGGACAACTGCACAGACACAGACACACAGAGACAGGAACAATATATTACATACACTGTGCTACATACACAAATGCTGGGTATAAATACTGTAAGTAAGTTAGTGCTGAGTGAATTACTAATCGCACAAATGGTGGTTAGGAGTCTGTTATTGCAAAAACTGTGTAACTATTGTTATTGTGCCGAGGTTATTGTAACTGTAGAGAGGTTTAGTCCTTGTAACTCATAAATAATATGTAACTCATACATAATAGCTTACATTTACTGTATATATTCAATACGCAACACACAACCACTCCACAGTGTTTGTTCTCTGCAAACGTTTATACACTACAGTTACATAGTAGTATTTCGGAGAGACAGGCTAATGTCTAATGATAAAAAAAACCTCTTATAATATCATAATATTGTAATATTACATTGGATTCTCTAAAACAAATAAATTAACACGCGAACAACTTATTTATTTTTATTTAAAGCCTGCAACTTATTATAGAAATGTGTAAGTGAATATGTACTTGTACAATACAGTGGGATTTACAGCATAAACACTGAAGCCACATTTTTAAAAGGTAGTATCTGTTATTCGATTTTTATTATTAGAACACCTTGGAGAAAAAGTGATTCTGATTGAGAATCCTAATATAATATATTTGTCTTAGTCTCACTTTCTGCCTTTTCCTCCCTCATAACTAAAACATTGTGTATTATAGTGATGTGAGGTTAGTATTCAGTGCAAAACCGGACGTCTTATTTCACTTATTTATTTAGAAAAATGCATGCCCCTCATAACTCTTTTATGAAAGGGTAATTGTTACCTTTGAACAGCACTCACTACAGTGATGGATCAGTCCCTCACAGCTTGGGAGGACATCATGCAGGGCTGTTATAACTTTGACATTTGCCAGTGTGAACAGCTTGAGTCTGGTTCTGCCACAGACCTGTAGTTACTCAAGAGCTTCTATTGTGGAATTACTTTTCCGTTTATGTGCCTGTAAAGCTCACAAATTTCTTTATTTCTGTACATATGAGATTTTATAATATGGGGTAAATGTTGTAATTATTGGATCATTCTTAATGGCTGAGAGTTTAATTCCATACCAAGAAAATAGTTACAATAAATACGAACCACATTAACAGTTTATATGGCACTTTTTATTATAGTAGCAAAAAGTACTTTTCTATCATACCCCAAATGAAATAATAGCACAATAACAAACTACTTATTAAAAGACAAACTAAACTCTAGTGTTTGTGCGCATCCCATGAAAAACTATGTAACAAGAACCATGAACATGTTAGATCTTAATAGAGCTATTCCCATTTAATAGTA
The DNA here is from genome assembly GCA_037974565.1 of Clupeocharax schoutedeni. Classification (NCBI taxonomy): domain Eukaryota; kingdom Metazoa; phylum Chordata; class Actinopteri; order Characiformes; family Alestidae; genus Clupeocharax; species Clupeocharax schoutedeni. The sequence continues at coordinate 2,962,622 of JBBPDH010000124.1, forward strand.
CCAGAAAAAGTCCTGGAACAATCTTTCGGTGTGTGTGTGTGTGTGTGTGTGTGTGTGCGTGTGTGTGTGTGTGTGTGTGTGTGTGTGTGTGCGTGTGTGTGTGTGTGTGTGTGTGTGTTTGTGTGTGCGCGTGTGCGCGTGTGTGTGAGTGCGTGCATGTCTGTGTTGCAGGTCTGTGCGGATGGAGGTGGACAGTGTGTATTTTAACAGGGACCGACGCTGCAGTCTTAGAATCTTTCCCTCTCTAGATTCCAACAGTAATGAGGTAGTGTCAGTTAAAGAACTGTCTAAACACACACGCACACACGCACACACATGCAAACACACAAACAAACATGCTATGATTTAAAATGTGTGCTATGCTTATTCAAAATGACCCCCTTTAGAGTTGGGTTAAGGTATGTCGTGTATAATCAGAATCGGAATGATATAAATGCCCACATTGATTCACTCCAGGATGTAAAACAAACACACTGAAAAAAGAATGGCTGCATTTAACAACGCCTTTAATCTGGAGGCCTTAGTCGTATAGCTCCCAGAGAACAGAATAAAGAAATGAGGAAGACGAGTAAGGAGTGAATCTGTAGCTCAGACAGTGATTCGGAGGACAGACAGTCACTGTTCTGATCTGATAATGATGGACTGAAATGTGCTGATCAAACAGACGGCCTCAGTAATGAACAAGGTCGGCTCCACAAAGCACCCATCGTCAACCTGCTGCCATTTTTCTTGCAGGATCATGACTATGAGAGGAAGAAACTGCTAGCAACTCAAGGTCGGTTTCTTATTTTCCTTCCTTTCCTTCATTCTGTCCTTCCTTTCTTCCTTTGGAAAGAAAACTGCAACATGTTGCCATGGTGATAAGTCATCGCCTACCCCACGGCCCTGTTGACCAACATTTTTTATTTAGTTTGCATATCGAGGCGAGTTGCCGGATTGCTTTTTAACGGAAATGAGCCTTAATTCTGGTCTGGGTAAGACAGGTCATCAGAAACCAAAAGTGACTTTGCGTCAGCCTTGCATTAACCATGAATGATCAAATTTCCACATTTTTTGCATGCATTAATCTCTGTGGCAGAAATGGGTATTCAGTGGCCTGTGATTGGACGGCCCGTGCATAGCCCTGTTTGTAGGATCACAGCTGAATCTATTTGGCATTCATCACGGTGACTAGGCCACAAAATACATTAAAGGTCCACTTCGTGCCAGCGAGGTGATATAGGGGACCCATTTAAGCATCAGGCTGAGCCAAAGAGGTGATAGAGGGGACCCATTTTAGTGTGACATGCTGCCAGAGTTATAATGGAGTGAGATAGTACCGCCTACTAAAATATGCACACACACATGCGCGCGCACACACACACACACACACACACAAAGACTAAACTCAAAGACTTCATACATGCCCATATGTTCACATGTGAAGTACCACACACACCTACACACACACACACACTCACACAGTCTCCCAGGTGTGTGTGTTTGTCCATCATTCAGAGTGAGTCATTTGGATGCTGCTGTGTGCCAAATGTGATGGTGCACCCAGAGAGGAGCTTAATGGAATTGTGAGTTGCAGAGTTTGAATGAACCATCTGCCAGACACACACACACACACACACAGGGCCACAATGCTGTGCTCATAGAAACTCACATTTATCAGAGCAAGAGAGATTACAGCACATTTTTCTCTTATTAAGATGTTTAATTAGGTTTCAGGTGTTTAATAATGCAGAGGGATTCAGACAGAAGGCTCTCTAATTGCTACACACACACACACACACGCACACACACATACACACACAGCAATTAGAAATGCTGCTCAGTGCTAATGTAAATCTGGGCTTTTGTTTTGGCTTTTAATTCCCTGTTTTAATGCCTTTGTGTGTTTGTGTTTGTGTGTGTGTCCACAATTTGCAGCCATGCAGAAGAAGCCAGTGGTGACAGAGGTGCGGACCCCTACTGACACCTGGAGTGGTCTCGGATTCTCTAAGTCGTTGCCTGCTGAGGCCGTAAAGGAGCTACGCAGTGTCAGCCGGCGCTGTTATAGATCCTACCTCAATAATCAACAGGTACACACACACACGCACACACACACACACACACGCACACCCATAGACACATGCTGACTTTTAAACAGTATTAGGACATGAGGTCATACATGCCCGATATGTCATGTCCCACATGTGTTATGATTACATTTACACACTTAAATGTTTGTGACTAAGATTCATTTGCCGCATGCATAGTCATACAAGTACAACACACAGTGAAATTCTTACTCTGCGTTTAACCCATTTACCAAGTGAAGCAGTGGGCTGCCGTCAATGAGGCACCAATGTGGGGGGTCGGTACCTTGCTCAAGGGTACCTCAGCAGTGACACTAGCAGTTGGGATTCAAACCCCAACCTTCTGATTGCAGGGCCAATGCCCAATCTTAAGGTTTTAGGCTTTAAGTTTTTCTTTAATTTACTGTAACTACAATCTTTTGCAATCTTCCGATCTTACATTTCATATGTAAATATCAATGTAAACGTTTTATTATGTGACTTATAAACCCTAATCTATCTGATCCATAATTTGAGAGGGATGGATGCAATTATTGAGTACAAAACATGCTTTTTCGATGTATCTGAAAAAGATCTATGCATTTGTAAATAGGTTTTGAACAGAGCCTGCAACCCAAAACTGCAGGCAATGCAGGAATGAGCTCATTTATGTTTGCTGTAACAAAAACGGCCTTAATACTAAAATTAAGGAGATAAAATTGGAATGTTTTCTGTGGGTTCACTGCATGCAAAGCACCTAGATTGGGTTAAATTTAGCATGGGTCAAAGTATAGTTTCCAAAGTATATTGGATTACAGTATAAAGGATCAGATTATCTGCTTTGCATACAAAATACTTTTTATTCTGCTGTGCGTCCTGCATATTACTGCTCTATGGACAAGGTCCAAGGTTAGCAAGCATTTCAAAATACCAACTGCCATTAACACAGTGTCAAAATTTCATGGGGATCAAGCCAACAGAAATGATATCCCATAATATCTCATTAATTGCATTGACTTTTAAGAATATTTGTTTTCTCCTCTAAAGCTGCTGCTTTTGAGAAAATTGATTTGAACCCTATACCATCAGTCAAGAAGGCATTATTTTAGTTTTTTTTTTGTCATTTACATTCTCTTAAAGGTATCATTTTCCCCAGTTAAGTACCTGTACTGTACGCAGCTCAGTCATGCCCCTTTTTTATTATTTGACTAAAAACTCTGACCACCCAATTAATCAGCAAATAAATGGTTGATTGCTGATCAAATCGATTCTGACAGCTTCTGTGTTCTCGCAAAGTTAGGAAACGAATGAAAATAAGCTCCTACTCGGATGCTGCTTTGCTTCCGTTTGTTTCTCAGAAAGGAATGATCATTGCCTTCACCTCATTATTCATTAACCTTAAGCAGCAGCCAGGCCGCATGCCTCCCAGCCTGCTGAGGGCAGCTGCAGCTGAAGCAGCGGCAGCACCGACACAGTAACATTACAGTTGAATTTACTGAGGTTAAAGAAGCTCCCTTCCTCAGAGGATTTGTTTTAGTGTTTAAGGCCATGGCTCTCCACCTGGAAAGAGAGACTGTACAGTGTGAGAGTGGTCTGTGCTAATGACCTGAATATTTTGAAGGAGGGCGCAGACACGCGCAGTAATAATAATAATAAAATATGAAATATGAAATGTGATTGTCCTGCGGTGTGGCAAAGCTGACTGACTAGCTCCGAATTCCAATTACTCAGGCATCGCTTCTTAAAGAGACAGAGAGCGTGAACGAGAGAGAGACAGAGAGAGAGTGAACAAGAGAGATAGAGAGAATGAGGGACAGTGAGAGAGAGAGAGAGAGATAGAGAGAGGGTAAAAGACAGAGAAAACAAATCACATAATGTCACATTTATTCCACCATTCCCCTTGCGAGTTATTTAATGAGGTTTTTTTCTTTATCTCGGTCAGTTAGTGAATACATTACAATAAATACAAATGGACTACAGCCTGCTAGTATTAGAGTGGGTGGTTAGGATGTGAATGGTTGTGGCTATTGAGCTCCATGCTAAATTACACTTGTAGGACATTTGATATGGTGGCTTTCTGTTTATCTAGTGAACAGATTGAGAGGGTTATGAGTCTAAATGGTATTGGTGCTTCTGCAGCATCAGATGAATGGGCTTTGATAAGTAAGGCCCCACACAAGAATCCAATAACAGAATGCATTTGATCTTTGTGTGTGTGTGTGTGTGTGTGTGTGTGTGTGTGTGTGTGTGTGTGTGTGTGTGTGTGTGTTCTCTGCAGTCATGGGGCTCTCAGAGCAGTAAAGAGAGAGTTGCTGTTATTGGGAGTGACTCTGAGAACTGGAGAGAGAGACGAGGGTCTGTGCCTTCATCATCCATGTCGTCGTCCTCTTCTTCATCTTCACCCACATCCTGCTGCTCATCCTCCTCCTCAGCCATGAATGTGTTCAGCTCCTCCTCCAAAACATGTATGTGTGTCTAGTGTATGTGTTCTCAGATTAGTTACCTTGTAACTATGCTAACTGGCCACTTTATTAGAAACACCTACCATACCATATAGGTGTACTGAGTAGGTCAATACCTCTTTTTACCCCACCTGTCGATAGAAAGGTACCACCATATGACTGCCATTTACTTGATAATACTAGGGGACATATATTTCTAAGCAGTCATGTCAGTTGTGCAGGTATAATGTAATGTTGCTGGGTGGTTTAAACACTTACGCTTACACTTACTGACCCGTCCTGTGTTCATACACAGAGAGCTAATCTTTTTTCTTACACAGTGTGTATCATAGACCGTCATTAGAGGTCAATTTCTGATTACAGGACACAGTTGCCTGGACATTTGGATTAGATTACTGCTGCTGAACCAGTCTAAAAATAATACCATGTCAATAACACTTCAAATAATGTGTTTAGTGGTCCTTTTATGGATGAATGGCTGATGTATTGTGGCTGATACATTTTGCACTTATGCTCACTGACCATTTAATCTGAGGTGGGTGCATCCAAATAGACTGTCAGTCACACAAGCTCAAATAACAAAATAACATCAAATAGGTTTGACTTAATCTCTCTCTCTCTCTCTCTCTCTCTCTCTCTCTCACATTACTTTTGTCAAAACATTACCGCAGTTAAATGTACATTTAAAGTGTAAAGTGACCATCTGTCATCCCTGAACACACCACAGCACACTGAATCGCACAACATTCTTTATCTGCATTTAACCCATTTACCAAGTGAAGCAGTGGGTAGCCAGGAAGCAGGCATGGTTCCTTGGTCCAGGGTACCTCAATAGTGCCACTAGCAGTCCAGGGATTCAAACCCACAACTTTCACACTGCAGGGGCAACACCCTAACTACCAGGACACCAGCTATCCTGATCATTATTATCATTAATCATTTATAAAAATGAATGAAATGATATACGGACAGGAAAGAAAATGTTAATCATAAATAAATATTCAACATTTTGCATTATTATATGTACATAACATAGAATTATATACACACATATCTCTGTGACGCCTGCTCTTTTCATACCTGCTGTACTCTCGGGCTCTGTAAGCTTGGTTTTCTCTCTGGAAGGTCTTGCTGATATAACGAGTGCCATTACTCACCATTCTCTCTCTGCTCTTCATGCTGTGCTCTTCTGGCTCTGCTGTATCAGCTGCAGACACAATACAGTGCTCACTTTCTCGTCTTCCCACTCTTCTCTCTCGCTCACACAGCCTCACCCTAGTGGGCTCAGTTTAAGCATCATTAGAGTGCCGGCTCCTGTTCTGTAAGCCTTTAGAGGTAGTCTCAGTCTGAGCTTGCACTTGGTTTGATTTCACACACATTCAACCCGGTATCTTCACCAGTGTCCTCCCTATAGTTTCCATCCCAGCCCATCAGCGGCTGAGGGCAGATCAGTGCATCAAACAACAGCAGTGGTTCATATCCCACACACAGAAGCCTTAGAATAAGAAAACCATGTTATAAATACAAATTAAATAGTTCATTGAAAAAGCGGAGGAATACTCTCCAAAGGAATACTGAGAGCTTGACTCTGAAATTCTTGCTTTAAAGGACGATTGCGTAATGCAATCATTAATTCAGCCTTAGTTAAGGTGAACCTCTGAAGGGACTTGTCCTGCTGTTGAGTTCAGCCTGCTCTAAGTGTCTTGAATAAACTGTTTCTGGTTTTTCTTTGGTACAAAATATGAGAACTAACTCCGGATGAGTCAAAAGGATGCAGATATATCAAAGTCGGCAGTGAGTGTATGTCATGCAGGCTGTATCAAAGCAGACGTCCCAACATTGTCAGTTGATAAGCCGAGTTCATTTTCTCTTGGCACTCGAAATCAAAGTTGGTTGGAGTCGAAGTCTTCAGGGCTTAGCAGCTCTCTCTAAAATTAGTGCTTCTCAGCCCCTTTCACTCATTTACAAGCTTAGAATGCATTTTCCTCAGCTTCCACCGGCACTGTCTACACATCCAAATGCTGCCAGAGTCTGCCTGCACCAAAGCTATACCTTGAGACTTAGTGAGGCCTGAGGCTCATTCTGGAGAAACTTTAAGGTGTGCCAGAAGATGCTCTGCTCATATCTGTTTAACCACATTTTTGCATTTTCTTTCTCATTTTACTGCACATTTGATTAAGTTCAAGAGTAGGTGAAATTAATAAAACCACTAATATCAGACTTTCACAGTCAGTTCACAGTCAACATGCCTCCATCACTGTTTGGCAGATCTTGGTCTTGTCCATTAAACACTATGTTCCTTTAATCTGTTAAATAGCATGTAGGAAGTGACATAGATGCCCCTTAGATTCACACTTTGTCATCTTTTCTTAGTCTCCCATTTAGTTACTCACTCTCTTTCACACTCTCTCACTATCTCTTGCTGTCTCTCCTAACAGATCTGAATGACAGTGACTTGATGAACTAATGCTCAAAATGAATACACATACAGAATATAGATTTAGTAATATGAATAGTAAGTGAATAGTATGCAATATGGCTCTGTTCAGGATTAGCCCTGCATTAAGTCATTTTGCTTACTTTGTAAAGAACATCCTGAGCACCTCATTTTTAAAAAACGTTTTTATCTTTTGACCCCACAGCTGAAGGATTCTTGAAGTGCAGCAGCTACTTTGATGGTGCATCCAGGCCTTTGAGTGACAGATCACAAAGCCCCGCCCCTCACCCCAAAGATGACCTGCTGAAGTTGTTGATACAGCTGGGTCTGGAAAAATACTTTGCAGTGCTCCAGGAACAAGAGGTATTATCTCACTCACCTTCTCTTTCTCTCTCTCTCTCTCTCTCTCTCTCTCTCGCCCTCTCTCTCACACCCTCTCTTTCTCTCTCTCTGTCTCTCTCTCTCTCTCACACCCTCTCTTTCTCTCTCTCTCTCTCATCCTCTCTTTCTCTCTCTCTCTCTCTCTCTCTCTCGCCCTCTCTCTCTCTCACACCCTCTCTTTCTCTCTCTCTCTCTCAACCTCTCTTTCTCTCTCTCTTGTAACTGTGAGGTACAAAAGAAGTATGCCCCCTTTAAAGATGTTTTTGTATATAAGGTGTATACATTCAGAAGACCCTTTTTTATAAAAAACTTTAGACTCTCTCACACACTTTCTCTCTCTCCCAGATTGATTATCAAATGTTCCTCACTCTCACTGAGGAGGACCTGAAGGAAGTGGGTGTGTCCACATTTGGGGCCAGGAGGAAGATGCTGTTGGCTATTTCTGGTGAGTATTTGGCAGAGCAGCCTGAGCTTTTTATAGAAGAACAGAAGGCCTCTGAATTTCTGGGTGTGATCAAACTTAATCACACCTCAACTCTCAGCTCTGATGGTTTCCAGAATTTGGGAAAATGATTTTATAATGCCACTCAGGTGGTCTCTGTATTGTTTCGGTAAAGTTTCATGTTTATATATTATTCTCAATAAAGACCACCTCAGGTGACTCTTGTATAAATATTGGTTGTATAAAGGAAGTTGTCTTTTTCAAATCAAGTCCTGTAAATGTGCTTTTTTCCCTCATATAATTATAATTATGAGCATCCCTTTTTCATACAGGAACACTGCAAACTCTCTCTATTCCTTTTGTCTCACTCACTCTTTTCCCCATCTCTCACTCTCTCTCTCTCTCTCTCTCTCTCCAGATCTAAATAAAAGTAAGATGAAACACTCTGAACCTCCTGCAGTTAAGTCTGGATACCTCGAGGGCGGGGCAAGTGGCCGCCTGCCACGAATCATGGACGAGGAGGTGGCTGCCAAAAGCAACCGCTGGTGAAACGGGACACTCAATAGACTTTGTAGACCACACTATCTACAATACACTTCTGGCAAGTAGAGGTGTCCCTCAGGGTCCAGTAATAAGACAAAAAGAATTAATAAAGGGCTCTATATTATCACTAATTACAGAGGAACTAGAGAGCAGACAGATGTGATATGACTCTCAAAGGAAACGTGTAAGGATATCTGACCTTCACTTTGGACTTTTTGGCTCTACTTCTACTGCCAGGAATTAATATGCAAACTATAATGTCCTTCCCTTTTCTCATTTTCTCTCTCTCATTCTCTCTCTCTCTCTCTCTCTCTCTCTCTTTCTCTCTCTCTCTCTCTCTCTTTCTATGCAAAACTCTTTGTGCTGTAAAGTGATGTACTGTGCAAACATGTGAAAAACATTAAACATTTCAGATAAACATTTCAAATTTTACCATTTCAGTCTTGTCTATCAAGATGAAAAAACAAACAAACAAACACACAATTCTGTCTATTTGATGAGAGATCCTTCTTAAATGTGATTGTTTATGCAGTGTTTGTTAAACAGTGCTGGTTCATGACATTAGTTATCATGTCAGCACTTCATGAAAGCGGATACAAAAAGAGGCAGATCTTCATAGGTAGATTATTTCATAGCCAGTAACACAATCCTTTTAACCCTCCTATTCTCGTTGGGGTCAGTTTGATCCCTTTCAATGTGTATCATTCAAAAATGAATAGATGCCTTTGATTTGTTTGAGAGGGAAAGGGGGGGGTCACCAACATCAATCATTCTGGTTCATTCTGTGAGAGTCATGAATGTGCTCCCAGATTAGAACAGATCTGGAT
>JBBPDH010000124.1:3075007-3088284 GCA_037974565.1 Clupeocharax schoutedeni
TTAAACTCTTAATTAAGGTGATCAGACTAGTGGGTGTGGTTTAGGACGCAGTATGACTTACTGTGAGCTGTAAAAATAAACTTAAACTCTTAATTAAGGTGATCAGACTAGTGGGTGTGGTTTAGGACGCAGTATGACTTACTGTGAGCTGTAAAAATGAACTGGAGAGAGTCAGACTTCTTTATAAGCTCAGTCTCCACTCAGAGTAGCTGCTGATCTAATGGAGGCGAGCAGTAAAGTGGAGAACCCATAAGTGGCCCAAAGTCTTTTTGTTTTTCTCTGTAGCGAAGCACTACTGCCACCGTAGGTGTCTCCACAGACGAACTGCAGGTAATGATGGCAGTGCACGGGAGGTTCTTAGTGCAGGTCTACCTCACACAATGTCTGATGGACAGGGCTGAGTGACCCCCTTTGACAAGAACACCTCCGGGCTCTCAGAGCTCCAGGGGCTGTCAGCAGAGTTCTGCTCCATACAAACGGCCATGACTTTATATCAGTTTGGAGACCATTAGAATTTGCATAGGCTCACTTTCAAAATGCACATGTAAACGCAAGAGAGTGTAGTTGTCTCTGACAGAATTTGCAATTTGACAAAAAAAACCTTATAGATTAGATTAGATTAGATTAGATTAGATTCAACTTTATTGTCATTACACATGTACAAGTACAAGACAACGAAATGCAGATTAGGTCGAACCAGAAGTGCAATAAGCAGCAAGTGCAGGATAAAGGTATAAGATATGAGTTATGAGTTATGAGTATACGAAAGGTGATATGTACAAGAAGGCTTTGAGCCTCCCGGTGTCCAGGCAGAGCTCCTGGATCAGCTTGTGAAACTCCCTGCGTTTTTTACGTGTTTGAAGAATGGGCTGCACCGGAACACTGCTGTGTTTTTTTCTTTTCTGCGTAAATAAACCGTGCAGCAGAGTTACAGCGAGGGCTTTTCGTTGGAGGAAATCCATTGCTGAAATTAATGGAGAGCGCGCCTGATGGTTGCTTAGCAACGACAGACACTTCCGGAGAGCGAGCGCCCACACGTTTTAGACGCAATATGTGAACGGCCCCTTACTCATGTCTGAGACAACAACAGTATAACGTTCATCTGAAGAGTTAACCTCTACATAAACTTTATACAAGTCACAGGAATGAATGATATACGACCGTTTTCCTCAGTTTTGGCTCTTAATTGTGCTACAGGTGTATGGAGGCTCATCACACTCCAAAACCAATCTGTAGTCTAAATAAAGTCTTTTCTCAAATGTGTTCAGCAAGTCGTGTTTAAATTGGCTTTTGAAATGTGGGAGCGTCTCTAAAGCCTTCGTCAGAGAGCCCTTGAAGAACGTTTAGAGTGGATCGCCTGGTGAGTCCTGTCTAAATCTTTTCCATTGCCAACATTAATTGAAACTGGAGCTGTTCTGTAAGAAAACCTGTATTTAAATAGAGTTGAAATTTAATTATAGGTGTTTACGTTTTTACGTTTTTATACGCTGATGGCCACGAGTGATGTTTTTTTGGGGCTTTTTTTATCAAAGCTGGTCCTAGCTATTGTTTAAACTCTATTTTTAAACTCTAAGCGGCTCGTTTGACTGACTCTAGCTGGACACCACCATGAAAAATGTCCCATTCATTTCAGGATTCTGTCTTTTGGTTCTGAGCGAAATGTAAGGGTGAAATAAGAGCATCACTGCGAGACTGCAGAGTTGAAATGCAGCCAGTGTGATAAAAATAAAGCAAAAGGAAAGTACAGACATGCTTCTTTTAATTGCTAGGAATCATTAGGTCTTCTGTGAAGCCCTGAAGGTCGGCCACTGTTGGAGATGTGGTTAAGTCGTTAAAGCCTGATCTATTTTAGTACCTTCCTGACGCTTCCATCACTGAAGCCATAACTCCATGTATATATATGTGTGTGTGTGTGTGTGTGTGTAGGTGTGTAGGTGTGTGTATGTGTGTGTGTGTGTGTAGTTGTGTGAAGTGACTCCAAGCAAAACACACCCAGTCTAGAAGGCAGCCTCACTCACAGAGATCTGTCCCCAAGGAATTTGAGTGTAAATGTTTGTGTACAAAATCCAATCCAAAAGCTGCCCAGCAGCTGAATAAAATGCCATATTCACCTTGACCGCAGGTATATATGGATGCACACAAAATAGTCATCATGTATGTGAAACCTTGGTTCAATCCCCAATATGAACTGACATAATTGTGTCTGAGCCATCCTGACCCACAGCATCAAGTTTTGAATCCAAACCTGGCCCGAGCCCAGAGTTTGACCAGAACCACTGATTGAAATAATGTACACTTACTGGGGGGTAGGGGTGGAGAGGCTAAAGTGAGGGGCATTGTCTTCAGTGGGATACTAAGGGGGCCATATAGAACTAAGTAAACTTCGAATATTAAGAGTATAACACACTAATTATTGTTCCTATTGCATATAGTATTATATAATTCAGTTAACGAAAAAAAATGAAGGCAGCCCAGTTCCTGAGCCCTTTAAATTGTTTTACAGTGAGGGATGCTATGCTAAAAACTGTATTCACTTGAATGTGAATTCTGAACCTGTCCCTGTCGAGAGAGATATTTAAGAAATGCTATGCATTTTACCCGGCTCTTCTGCCACTTTGAGCTCATATGTGTTATTACTGGTGATGAAGAGTTGATGGGCCCTGACTCCAGCTTCATAACCAAGAAAATCAATTTCCGTGACTCATTTTGACATCAAAGGGATGACTAAATGATGATTTAATGTTTAATGAACCACCTGAACATTATTTATTTTAATACAGAACAAGTTTGACATTTTGACTGGATATCACTGGGGATTTATTCTTCTAATAAGGCAGCTGGGAGCAATATCACAAGGATTCACTAGTACATGCATCTTTAAGCTGAGAAACAAAGCCTGGCCTTCTGCTGCTGACTCTGAGCTGGACCCTCATGACACACACACACACACACACACACACACACACACATACACAATGGCTAATTAGTCTACATCTACACACAAAAGCAATTATATTTATCAGAACTTGCACAAATGAAGAATATTTTCTTTCTGTGTCTGTATCATATAGCCTCTTATATTTAGTCCAAAGCTCTCCTCTTTAAGTCTATTTCTATCACATATACTGTTCTTTTCTAAACACAGGAAACGTGTTATAATTGTTTTTCATTGGAACTGGTTGCACTTGGTGAAATGTTCCTTTTTTTTCTCTCCCAGTTTAAACGTATCCCAATGTCTCTCATGTACTTATAACACATTAATTATACCATCTCTCTGTCACTCACGGCCTTGTTCTCCGAATTAGCCACCTATCATCCAGGCATGACCTCTGTCCCCATTAAATCATTCACATCCAGTTATAACTGCTGTCTTTATAAATTCTCTCGTAATGCAGTTACAATGACTTTTATCCAGTCTTCATTTTATCGTCTCTTGTCCATTTAGAACGTCTGTGTTCCGCTCACAGTTGTTCTCAATCATAACTTATCTTGTCATTATAACTTCTCTTATCCATTCTTAACTTATCTGCACCTTAGGACCTCTCTGCTATAACCTGGCACCCTATTGTAACTTCTCTCATTTAGTCCTAACTTCTCTCTCCCAATCATAACCTCATTCCTCATTATAATTGCTCTCATTCAGCCTCTTTCCCAATCATAGGCACTCTTAGTCTCTTAGTCATAACCTACTCAAATCCTCTCTCCCTGATAAATCCCTCTCTCCCCAAATCATAACTTGTCTCAGTGGTAACCTCTCTCTCCTTCAGCTGCACTCTGCCTTCTGCCAGCTGCATGCCATTGCCTTCCGATAAGCGCCGCTGGCCTTTCAATGGGCTAATTACTGCAGCATTTGGGAGCCTGTGGGGATAAAAGAGACAAAGTGCTTATCCATCATCACAGTCTAAAGCTGATTGGACATCAGCCCAGCAAGCTTTTCCCAGACTTACAGCATCTTATACTGCTTTACTGCAAGGCTTACCTTTTTTATGACACATCTGTTGCTTTACTGCAGTCTGGGCTGTTTTAACACGGTCTTTAATCTCTGGTTCTATCAGATTTGTGAAGAAATTGTCTTATTAAACCTTTCCATAAAGGTTGTGTGCTAAATAAATAAACAGATACACGATATGGACAAAAGTTAATGGACACTTCAGCATTATACATGTTCCAAAATCAAGCTCATTAAAATGGAGGTGGCCTTCCACTGCAGCTATAACAGCCCATATTTTCTAGAAAGGCCTTAGTATGTGTGTCTCTGGGAATCTGTGCCCATTCCGTCAAATAAGCATGTGTTGGGCCAGGCACAGATGTTGGACAAGAAGACCTGGCTCACAGCTGATGTTCAGATTCCAAATATGCTCATTTGAGGTTAGGCTGCTGGAGTTCCTCCACATAACTCTTGAAACCATGTTTTTTGTGCAAAGGGACACAGTCATACTGGAACAGTAAATGGCCTTCCTCAAACTCAATAAAGTCATAAGCATGTAATTGTCTAAATGGTCTTTGTATCGAAGAACATTAACATTACGCTTCATTATAACTACGTGGCCTGAAAAAGCAGACGATTATTCCCCCTTCTCCAAACTTTGCTGTTGGCACTATACATTCTGCTAGATCAGATCTTGATAGAACTGTGTTTAAAATCACCAGGTATGACCCATTCTACTGACAATGTTTATCAAGATTACATGATTTTGCACTTGGTTATATACATATGTTAGCAATTGGGAGGGGTTGAAACACCAGTGTTCAGTAATTATAAAATATATATACTAGTATATTTCTCATTATTTCCCCTATTTAGCCCATTTATCACACAATGTCAGAATGTTTCAGAGTATCATACCAAATATAAAGTGAGACAAAATTTTTCCAATTTTTCATTGGAAACACCCAAAGCATGTGTGTGAAAAAGGAATTGCTTCCTTAATAGAACAACTGGTTATGCTACCATTAGCAGCAACAACAGCAAGCAAATGCTTCCCAAAACTGAAGAGAATACTTTCACATCACTGCAGATGAATTTTGTCATCACTTTAGTAGACCAGCCACTTTTGCTAGGATTTACTACCATTCCAATTTTTCTCTATTTGGGATAATGGCTCTTCCTGTGGTTTGCTGGTGTGCCAAAGCCTTAGAAATAGCTTTGTACTCCTGACTGATATATTTCAATGACTTTCTTTCTGATCTGTTCCAGAATTTCTTTTGTTTGCTGCCCAGCGCGCCATTCATTGGGAAATTTTAGCCTACTTTAATATTTCTGAAAAGGTTCTATATAAATGACAATTCAGCTGAGCTGGCAGTAATCAGTTATTTCTTTATTTCCATTGTAGACCCTGTGATGTACATCCTGTTCTTGCTGTTTCAAGTTCTGTGGTAGACTTTAGGAGTACGCACACACATATGTACTCACGTACACACAGAGGGGAATGACATACACAATGTCTCGCTGATATCTCACTCGCTCTCCTGGCAAAATGGATGGGATTACATTCACTATCTTGTTTTCTTTCTGTTTTTTCCGCTCTCTGTCCGTGGCCAGGATTCATATATGTTACTGACAAAAATGGTCTCTCTAAATCCACAACTCAATTTCAGATAAAGGTGTACTATTCTCAAAAAACTATTCTCATCAACTATTCTGAAACACATGCAAACCCACCCAACACACATATTTTCATGCCTGGGTCTGTGTGTGTGGGCTGCATAAATATATATACGGATATACAGTGCCCGACAAAAGTTTTGTCACTTAACAAAGTTGTAGGAACAATAAATTATAACTTGACTTGTTATCAGAATCAGAAATGTCTTATAAGAAAGGCAAAGCCCTCTAGATTATGCTTATTATATCAAAATAAAGTTTTGCACCATTCATTGAGTTGTATCCTTTAGTTAGGGTCAAAAAGAACTAATAATATGTATGACTTCCATGAGCTTTGAGCATAATCTAGAAGCCATTTCTGATTCCAACTCATTAACTACCAGTCAAGTTATTATTTGTTTATTATTTGTGTTCCTACAACTTGGTTAAGTATATACACATATGTGACCTATAGCTTCATCAGAGTCACAACACTAGATGACTATCATTCCCTGCAGGTCCATTCTCAGCATCCTTCTCCCAACACACTCAGAGTGTCTCCTCAGTATCCTTTTCACAACACAAACATAATATACAAGTAAAATATGTAGTGAAATGTGCCCCTGAATTGGCCCAATATAAATTTGAAAAGATTCCAAATAAACAAACATTAAAATTAGAAACAAGGTCTGTACACTGTACAGTGAAGTGTGCTGGTCTGCTGGTTGACTTATTTGATAGACTGCAGATGAGATGCAATGGGTTAGAGGGTTCAGTTAGTATTATGATGTATAGTTAAAGTTTTAGTGTTGTGTCATGGTTGACTCTTTTAGTCTAAGGATAGAAGCTACATATGTGCCCCTGTTTTGGTCATAATACTTCAAAATACATAATACTGTTTTGGGGCAGTTGGTGGCCTAGTGGTTAGGACATTCGCCCTGCGATCAGAAAGTCCAGATTCGATTCCCAAGACTGATAGGCACCTCTGAGGTACCCTGAGTAACGTACACTGCTCCCCAGGCGCCCTGCTTCACTTGGTGAATGGGTTAAATGCAGAAGTTGAATTTCGTGCTGTTCACACTGTGTTCTGTGGTGTGTTCACGTATGACAAAACAGACTGTTACTGGGTGAGACGCACATCTCTGATGATCCTCGTAGCTCTGGTCTTGCATTGCCTGGTCTACTGCAGAGACAGTAGAGCTGATCTGCCACCCACTTGAATATGCTTATTCCAAGCCAGATCCTTAGAGATGTTGAAACCCTATGTATTTAGAGCTACTCTTATGTGTGACTTTTACATTGAAACACTGTTGTTTGTATGCCTCATTATAAACCCCTCCATTCTCCATAACCTGTGAGCAATTTCACCCACTGTGAGGCAGAGGTCAAAGAGAGCTGGACCTTTGATAATCACACATGCAGCGCTGCAGCAGTAGACCTATTGTGCAGCTCATTTTCTTTCCCAAGGTCTATCATGTGCTGCAGAAAAGATCCAGCATTAAGTGTCTGGGTTGGCAAAATTATGTGAACCTCTAGAATGATCAGTTCCATATAAAGGATACTTAGAGTCAGAAGGTATAATCAGTTGGATGACAATCAACTGAATGACAGCCCAGTTTAAAAATACATCAACCTAAGGCTTCATTTCTAAGCCCTGTCCTTCAACAGACAGTTCTTTGAGCACTGTCACACATCGGTGAAAGGGGATTTCTGAGGATGCTGTATAAACACCTATCCATGCTCGTTAGACTGGAAGAAATTGCAATACATTTCCTAAAGAGTTCAGATTTCCCCAATCTACTCTCATGCAGAGAGTGTACAAACCATAATTTTCCCCAGGAGGTACTATCCAACAAAGCACTCCCAGAGCAAGGCCTATTAGCACCACAGTATAAAATATAGTCATAAAATATGAACACATAAATTAAATGAAGTTGTAATTAGCTAAATACACTAACCCCCCACATTTACATAGATTTAAGTCTCACACTGATTTTCTGAGAACCAAACTGATCATTTTTCGCAGAATCCCCTGCACATACACGGAAAAGGCAAATAGCCTCCACGTTTTTTTTTTGGTTTTGTGACATCCAGGCCTCGTCTGCCACGCCCCCTCGTGCTGGGTTGCTAAGCACCATGCCCTAACATAAACCCTGCACAAGAAAGAGGAAGTGTTTTGGGGGCAAGGGAGAGAGAATGCAAAGACACTTTTCTTTCAACAATGTCATTTATTCTCAGCTTGGGCAGCTTTGAATAGAGTATTGCGACCCCATCCAACAATTAACGATCGTCTCGATGACACTCTGGAGGAAGGTGACCGGCGAGAAGGGCTCAAATACACACAACAATACACAGTTTACACAAAAACAGTTACTACGACTACATTCCATAACTACACCCTCCTCTAACACCCTAAAACTGGGGAAACTCATGGGAGTCGTACTGTGCCACCTCGTCGCAATAGGCATTTTTAGGCATTTTTTAACCACAACACAACAACGCAGTTCAATATATGCAGGTGTATTTGGAACGCAACCACCGCAAAACGCCTCACTGTGGCATGTGGGTTTACTCCAGGGTCTCCAGTTTCTCCCACAGTCCAAAGACATGCTTGTCAGGGGAATTGGGGATTCTAAAAGCCATGAATGCTTGCTGTGTTGACAAATATCCACTGAAAAAAGTGAACAGTCTTAGGCATCTGAGAATAATATATTTCTAGTAAATAGTGAGTCAGTATGTTTGCTTAATTATTTTCAGTCCTGGCCTTGTGGAAGCCCAATATTACTTGTAGTTGCCATCAAATACCTGGCTTGGCTCAATCTATGCTTCATTAAATTAAATCAGGAGCTGCTGATGGAATTTCACTAATCCTTGCAAGGATTGGACTCATAGAGGACAAATCTGGAACTAAACCCGTGTTGTTTTTAAGCAGCTCAACAATTATTAGTTTTTTTTTTTTTACAAACAAAACAAATCCTGATACTTTTTCTTTTTAGTGCTGTCCACATATACATATACATGCTATCCACACACATATATATGTATAGCTGTTTTTATGAGACACGCATAAGCAGACACAGATAAAAGAGAAATAAACAACATGCTTTAATCTCGAGGCTCTGAATTGAAAAGCTGCTGTTGCCTCTAAGGCAGGGAAGCAGCACCGTGCCAGTACTGTATATCCAATTACTAACTTTCATATGTGTGCAAATAGATGTATACAATGGACCTTATCTGTTGAATGTGCCAGGAAACGTGTATTGCAGTCTGTTGAGCAGAGCCAAAGAAATCACAGCACAGTCCTTGGTTTAGTGCCAGCACTAATCCGACTCACCTGCCTGTAATATGCAGATGCCCCTGGAGATTCTGATTAGCTTCAGGGCAATGGATCAGGAGAAGCAAAGTTAGTCAGAAATGCACAAGAGCACCTCACTGCAAGTAAAGACCAATTCACATTGTTAATGTTGCTAACTTCGTCCATGGCCTTGTTACACCTATATTGGGCATTTGTTTCATATTGTATGTACATTGTAAGGAATCATGGTTTATATTACTACTAAAAGATCTAATGAAAAATATTTTTGCAGTCAATTTTTAACACACATACCACACATATATAATGACAGATCAATAGACACACATACAACATACATACATTGTAAATGCACATACAAGTACACAAAGACCTATAGAGTGTATCAACATCTCAAAATGTACCCACTCATTACCTATAAAACATCAATATATAATTGAGTACTGAAAACTCATTAACAGCAAAAAGTAGTAAAAAGTACTAAACATCATGTTCAGTAAGTACAGTGTTATGCTCTACTTAAAACTATAGTACTGTATACATTTGCTCATTGAGGTCTGTTCAATTTTTAAAATGTTCAACGTTTGTTGTTCAGCGGAAAGCCAAGAAATCCTGTCAGTATTTCTCAATAAAGCACATTGTAAAGCTGTAGAAGGGCTGAAAAAGAATGGATATTGTGGCTTGGAATACAGAGAGGGATAAAGAGAGAATAGAATGGAGAGAGAGAGAGAGAGAGAGAGAGAGAGAGAGAGAGAAAGAGGAAGGATGAAAAGGAAAATTCCACATACAGGTTTCACAACATGCACGCACACTTGGCCTGCAGGTATTTATGTATGAGGCAGCAGGTGTGAGCTTTGAACAGGTACAGAATGAGAAACACACACACACACACACACACACACGTTGTCTCTCTTGCTTTTTCTCACTCATTGTTACCCTCTCTCTTTCCCTCTCTCTTTCTCTCTCTCTCTCTCTCTCTCTTTATCTCTATATATCTCTATATCTATCTTTCTTCCTCCCTCATCCTCTGCTTTTCAATTGTGTTAATAAATAAGCGTTGTCTCTAATGATAAATTGGTATTTGCTGGTAATGATAAAACAATCTTCATCAAATGCATAAAAATGATACAGAACTATCTACACATTTAATAAAGTCAAACAGAACATCATTTAAAACATACTCAAAGAAAATATTGTAGATATTAAAACTACTGGCTAATAAAATAGACAGACCTTGCACTAGGTTGTTGACATGAATGTATCAAAGTGCAGCATGACGAGTAGAAAAAGTGGTGGAGACAGGGGCTGCACCTGCACTTCTGCATTTCTGATGTTGGAATCGAGTCTTGTTGGTAGGTTACAGAATGCATGTTGTAAACCTCTTAGGGGTAAATCTTGCATCATGTCTCTGAGAGTATCGATGCTACAAGTGAACGAAACACACATCCTCAGAATGAGAGAATTGATTCCAACATTTCATGCAGTTCTGATATCTGAAAATCAAGTGGCGAAACAGAGCTATGGCTATGTCCTCATCAGAGGTTGTGCAAGTGTGAAATGGAAGCTTAACCTTGGCCTGTATTGAGGCTTTGATACCCTTACTTGATTCAGCCCATCTGGTAGTGAGAAGCTCATACCTGCTTGCACACGATAACAGAGGTGGCTCATCACATATGTGGGTTTTGCAGAGCTTTACTTTGTTTCTAAGAGCTTCAGCTGTGTGAAGAATATTATGGTATTAACTACGTATGTAAGTAGCTACTATCTACTAACACCACTACAGTTTTCCTTGTATCCGATTTCTGTGGAGTTGCTCAGTAACGCTGCGTATGAGTGAGGGCTTTGGTGTCTGCAAGTACAGTACATACAGTGTAAGCAGAGTATATTCATGTCGTTTTCCTTTTTCTGTGGCTTAGTTGGGTTTCATGTTCTAGATTATGATTTTACAGCTGTGTTAGGACTTAGGCTAGCGTATGTTTCGACTTGCACCAAAATTTGGGTTGCATCACTGTCATAGCAATGGAACTGTGTTGTAACCTGAGGACCACTGTTCTGGAATAATAATACATTTCATTATTACCGCTGCACACTACACACCAGTTATGTACCAATCACCTTAATTTCTCTTCGAATATTACAGTACTTTGCAATATAAAGGCAAGTTTAACCCTTCAGTCCCAAAAGATCTGTGTGTGCCCATAGGAAAGAAAATTGAAATATCCCTGTAGTTTTCAAGAAAAGCAATGAACCCAGACACAATGGCAAATTCATTCTGTAATCTGGTGCCAGGTCTGTTTTTGCTGAGCAAAAGATTCCAGCAATCTTGCATGTGACTCCTCTAAGATCTAAGAGCCTTATTGGTTTAGCTGCTGTGAGTTATGTTCATCTGGGCCAGAAGCATCTCATGTCTTCTTTTTGTCTGAGGCCATTCCTCATGAGGAAATGTAGAAGAATCACCATCAAGTCTCCTGAGCCACCAAAGATGAACATTTTTTCAAGTTTTCTTCTAGAACTCCAACCACATATAAATGCAGTTTACAAAGACAGTAAATTCAGTAGTTTATCCAGTAGTTTATGCTGTTTATTTTGTTCATTACTGATTTTTTTATTTATAAATTGTAAAGACGAATATGAACAAAATATGAACAAAACCACAAAGAATGCTTGGAAGCTTCACCCACATCCCTACACCATTTAGAGACAGGGTGCCAGGGTGCACCAATTACTGGTCACATTTCCCATATGGGTTGCAAATAACAGCTAATTACGTTAAAATCGCACATTTTAATCACTTTGACAGCTTAGCATACTTAGCATTCTAAGATAAACAGCTTAACCTGTTTATCTTAGAATGCCTCTTTGTGCACAGCAATTTGCTGTATTTAAGGCACACACTGCATTAATGCCACTTTAAATTGGTTCTTTGCTGTGCAACTTATATGTTGGTTTGACATTAGATACCAGAAAATTCATAGTAATCACTGTTTACTTAGTTTAACTTAGTTTTACTAGCGTACAAGTAGTGGCTCCTGCTTGTGCACCCACATACCCCTCACAACCTTTAATGTTTAGCATTCTGAGAGAGCATTTCCCCAATTTCACCATGAAAGTGCTGTTGAATGTAGTTTTATTCTAGATTTTGAAAACGTCTCAGGTCCTGTTTGGCGGTTTATTCTTTTCTATGTCCATGAGCTCTTGGACTTAGGTGTGGTTTTAGCTGCCACTTACACTTTTGCGCGGTTTCCATCATTGCGACTGGGTTAAATTCTTCTGTGTCTGTAGCACTGCTCATGGCACTACTGCTCATCTTTCTTAGTTTATTTGTTCATCTCTAGCTGGCGACGGTGCCAAAGAAATTCCAACGTACTTGTTCATAATGGCCAATAAAAAGCCAGGACCTAGAGCCTGAAGTGTTTTGGGCGATGAAAGTGAGGTAGACTGGTGAAATATAATGGAAGGCATGTCAGTAGAGCCTCATTTAACGATTTTTGGCTTTACTGTCCTCCAGCAGTATTTCACAGCTTTTGATTGCTCCCAGTTAGCTCTCCCAGGGTGTTTCCTGGTTTCATTTTTTCTAATGTTAGAATTCAGGGTTGTTGTCGGTTTGTGAATCAGGGCTGTGTTCAAATTGTTTTCAGATTGAAAGTGATCTGTTTTCTGTCTTGAGTCATTTCTTATCCATAGGTTCAGCTGTGGCCCTAGTCTCAAAGATTAATGCCTGTTTAAGCTGCATCTCTGTTTCTGAATATAGCATTGAAAATGTGTCATTTGTCATTGGACTTACAATCTTGTTTGTGTTAGTGGTATAAATCTTGATGATTCTTTGCGGAATAATTCAGCATCCCCATGAAATTCAGGGCTTTATTTGATTACTTTGTTTCAGTCCAGAATTTTAAAAAATAAAAATACACAGAGCAACAAATCTGAATGGATGAGCCATTTTCCTTCATACACTATAAATAATAACTTATGCTTGAAAATATACATCATGTTTTATTACTTTATTAAATGTTATAATTTAGGGCTGTCATTACATCTGTCAACTACATAAGCGATCTAATAATCTAATAATCTAATTGTTACTCTGACCATTAATCGAGTAATCATATGTATGCAATCATACCAGCATTTAATTTTACTTCCATTGGTTTTGTATATTTGTAAATATACACAGATTTGTGCAGTAGTGAGATCATGATAGTTTTCTCCCATTTTCTTGTGATGATATGTCTCTCTTCTGCCAAATCTGATATACAGTATACAGCCTGGGTAGTTGTGTCAGCTTTTTATGAAAAATCTTGTGAAAATATGTGTGTGTGTGTGTGTGTGTGTGTGTGTGTGTGTGTGTGTGTGTGTGTGTGTGTGTGTGTGTGTGTGTGT
>JBBPDH010000124.1:3088784-3099580 GCA_037974565.1 Clupeocharax schoutedeni
GTGGGTGTGTGTGTGTATGTGTGTGTTTAGCCTGCAGTGATGCTGATCTGAGGAGTTTGGCCTCCAGACTGAAAGACTGGTTTGGTGTGCTGCACCTGGATGCCAACAGAGATCTGAAGACTTCTGCCAATGACAACAGTCAAGGACGTAAGCAGTGTGTGTGCATGCATGCGTGTGTGTGGGTGCGTGTGCGTGTGTGTGCATGTGTGTGTGCGTGCGTGCGCGTGTGTGTGCGTGCGTGTGTGTGTGTGTCTGTGCGTGCGTGCGTGCGTGCATGTGTGTGTGTGTGTGTGTATGCGTGTGTGTGTGTGTGCTGCGTGCGTGCGTGCATGTGTGTGTGTGTGTGTGTGTGTGTGTATGCGTGTGTGCGTGTGTGTGTGCATTTGTGTATGTGTGTCTGTGTACATGCATCAGTACTTTGTAGAACTGAAATCTCAGTCAGCTCTATAACTGACCATTTTTATTTTAAATAATCCACATAGCTCCAATAGTGCATGTGTGTATAAACAGATTTGTTTGAAAGTTTGTCATAAGTGATGATGATGATGATGATGATCACTTATCATCATCTGAGTATAACCCACCGTTTCTTTATCCTTCTCTCTCTTTCTCGCTCTCTCTCTCTTTTTCTCTCGCTCTCTGTCACTCTCGCTCCTGCAGGTTTTGACACCAGCATCCTGCCAATTTGTAAGGACTCTCTTGGTTGGATGTTCAACAAGCTGGACATGAACTATGACCTCTTGCTTGACCAATCAGAGCTCAGTGCAATCTACTTGGACAAATATGAGCTGTGCATGAGACCACTCTTCAACTCTTGTGACTCCTTTAAAGATGGAAAACTGTCCAACAATGAGTGGTGCTACTGTTTCCAGAAACCAGAGGGTGAGAGAGAGAATGAGAGAGAGAGAGAGAGTATTTCTTGCATGTACATGTAGACATATTGTGTGTGTGTGTGTGTGTGTGTGTGTGTGTACACATTATAATTGTGATTTACATTATAATTATAATTATATTCATTATATTATGAATATGAAATGATAAATATGTATATTCAATGCTCTGGCTAATAAAGGTACTCAACCATGAACATTCTGTGAATGTTATTTTATTTAGCAAAGAAAGCTATGGGTATGTTTTAATACATATTACATGACTAACCAGCAAATCTCAGAAAAAGTATATCTACATACAGTACGTAGACAGATAGAAAGAAAGTTGTTGGGGAGATTGATAGAGTTTGTGTAAAGTGGTACTAGCTAGATTTGAAGTATAAGCATAGGATTTATTTTTGTGTGTGTGTGTGCGTGTGTGTGCCCGTTTCTTGTTTCCTCAGGTCTACCCTGTCAGAATGAAATGAACAGGATTCATGCTCAAAGCCGACGGAAGGCTCTCATAGGTGGGTTTACACTTGTCAGTCATTAATCCTTAGATTTATTTCACTTAATTTAACGAACAGGTTTTAATTTCCAACATCCATTAGAAGGTGCAGTGTGTGTGTGTGTGTGTGTGTGTGTGAGAGAGAGAGAGAGAGAGAGAGAGAGAGAGAGAGAGAGGCTTTATGCAGAAGCCTGGCAGAAGTGTAGTTATAATTGATCTGAATTCTAATTCCTCTCAGTGTGATTTATGTGCATCCGCACTTGATATTTTCCTCTATGATCAATAACGCTAGCTCTCGCTGACACGTTCACCCAGAGCGTCCGCCTCCGGGCCTGTGCAGCCCAATGGGCATCAATAATCCAGCACAATCATAAGTGTTTCATAACTCAGTCCGTAACACCGCCTGGAACACAACCTGAATGTGTGCTGCAGTGTATGAGTGTGTGTATGTGTGTGTGTGTGTGTGTGTGTGTGTGTGTGTGTGTGTGTGTGTGTGTCTCATTTTAGAAGTGAAATCCAATCAGTGTTCCTTATATCAGGTCCCTAAGGCCAGTGATGTGCTGCAGCTGTCCTGCTCAGGCAGATGCTAAAGAACAGAAGACACCTTCTCTGCCTGTTTTTCCGTTTTTCTGTCGGCAGGTAGAGAGGTGTTAACCTTTACATATGAACCCCTATGTTGTAAATTTACATTATGTAATTGTTTATATGTAATTATATGCGATTAAATGCTTTATTACTGGGGAAACATTGCATATGTTTGAACTGTTTAAACTACAATAACTTTTGATCAAACTGATGAGGTGCTGATTTAAAGTTTAGGATCTGCCCTTCCCACAGAATTTCTCTGCTTGTTTAACTGACAGTTCAAGTGAGATATAATTGAACAAAACTGGAGATAGGCGACATAGGA
Organism: Clupeocharax schoutedeni; assembly: GCA_037974565.1. NCBI lineage: Eukaryota > Metazoa > Chordata > Actinopteri > Characiformes > Alestidae > Clupeocharax > Clupeocharax schoutedeni. The sequence goes on from JBBPDH010000124.1 coordinate 3,091,072, forward strand.
AGCGTAAAAACAGATTCTTTCAGATTATTTGGGTTACTTTGATGGGTTTAGTCTCTAATCTTGTAATGTGGAAAGATGGACTGTGACCAAAAGGCATCCCTACTGCATTAATAGTATCGCACTACGTAGGAGGGAAATGTTTTGTTTTTGGCATAAGATACATGATCTCCTTAAAAAATACTGTTTTGAATATTGGATAACTTTAAAAGTGGCGAAATGTCATACATATCTTTCTTCTCTGTGTAATTGAGGATTGTTTGAAGCTGAGGGAAGACATATGGGACGCACTAGAGGGTGGTGATTTAGTGGCCAGTGGTGGAAGCATCTGCTGCCGAAGATCTTAAACTATATTAGGAATAACTGGATTAGCAACCCAGACGACAAGCAAACAGGAGGCTGCCTTGACTTTGAGCTAAAGCTAAGGGTGCTAATAGGACAACAAAAGTTGAATATAAATACTACAGGCTGATGGCCAAGGCTTTTACGAGTGGTGAGAAGTGTGCGGTGTATGGTACCTCAATTATGAGGATGGGAGGAGAGATATGCTGCTAGAATATCAGCGATCAGCGATTTCTCACTCCACTCTCTAAAACAATGCAGTGAACATCTAGGTTCTAACCTTTGCATTTGTAAGTAGATGTTATAGTTTAGAATGTGTTGGATGGAAAGTTGCCATGTCTTTATTTTATTGCTTGGCATTGAAACAAATAGAAAAGCATTAAAAGAAAAAGATCAAAGTACAGACTCAAAGCTGTCGATATGGTATGCATGGAATGCATATAGAACCCATTACCCTAACACACCATTATGTGATTGTATAACTAGATTGAAACAGAGTAGCAAAATGACAGAAATAACTTTATTTCTAAGACCTTCAGTTTAAAGGGTTTAAAATATTATAGGGTTATTGTAATAATTTGAATAAACTTTTAACCTGCGTTTTATTTGAAATGTGTTGCTTTGTGCTGTCATACGCCAGAAAAAGTGGAAAAGGGCAAAAGTTGACTTGGAGTGTTTTAAGCGTTTGATTTGTTACGTGTGTTATTTTATTACGTGTTTGTTTCCAAGTTGAATAAATTAACCAATTGATTGCTTGTTGCCAAGTAAATTTTTGGGGTTGATGTCATGAACCACATTTACAGTGGAGTTTCACTATATAAATAGTGTTACATTTAAAAACTTCCCCTCTCTTTTTCTTCAGGAGCATATATTCCCCGCTGTACAGAAGATGGCTACTTCAAGGCTACACAGTGTCATGGCAGTACGGGGCAATGCTGGTGTGTTGACAAATATGGCAATGAGATTGCAGGGTCCAGAAAACAAGGCAACCCTATCTGCGGTAGGTTACACCCTCTCTACTACTCACCAGTAACACACTCTAGTGATTACATTGCAATTGCTCCATTAAAGCACACAAAGCCATACACTTGCAGCCCATAACATCATGTGTGGATTGCTGTAGGCTGCGCCCTTTGAGACATCCAGTGACATTATGGAATATAAGATGTCTTAGAGAGGTCCATGAAATTGTGTGTGTGTTTGTGTGTGTGTGTGTGTGTGTGTGTCCCCGCATGCAGAAAATGTAGTGCACTTGTTTTATGAGATATCTGAAGGCCCATAAGTCAAAACTGTGCTGTTACGCAGCGTCCCATCACAGTAAAAGACTATAATAGATAAATAATGCCGTTCTCTTTTCCTGCTCCACTGGCTATCCATTCATCTCCCTCAGCCTCATCTCATATCTGTCTAACAGCTGTTCCTCCAGCATCGACCTATCTCACCACCCCTGTCTCTGTGAATGTGAGCGCTTATGTGTGTATGCTCGTTTTCATCTGCTTTCAGGACAAAAATGAACATTGTAGAAAAAATAGGAAAGCAGCACTAATCTACTGTAAACCTAACCATAACAAATCTGAAGTAGAAGACTAGGAATGGTATGTATATATATCTTTAAGTGCTCAGCAGAACGATACAGTTATGGTGACAAAACTGTGCTGTTATCACAAACAACACTTCTCAACCAACCAGATCTAACTGAACAAACATGTAGGGGCAGCGATGTCAGAGGCACTTTAAAAGAGTGTTGGGGGGGGGGGGGGTGACGGTATGGGACACACCATTGGAGAGCAGTCAGATGATAACTGTAGCGTAGTGTTTTTCTGGAGGAGAGAAGTTTGGGTTGTTGGGTAATAGCACTGCACACGGCATCTCATGTGTTTCCCTCATACTAATTTCTGGGTGGATAAGCGGGAAGACGAAACAAATTATTTTTAAAAGTGGGCGGAAACATCCCCCTGATATAATGGTTTTGGCAGCCAAGCGTATTATTATCGCTTTTATTTTACAGCCATATACATAGTACACAGTGAGACAAAATATTGTCCTTCTGGACCATAAGTGCAACATAGAACACAACAGAACAGCAGCAGATCAGCAGTGAGAGTAAAAAAGGAGCGGATTACAAGTTAACCTATATATTTATAAATAGATCTAAGTTTACAAATACCTAACTTGGTGGGCCGTTATCGGCGTTAACCTGCTGCGTTAATGTGAGACTCTTATCCCGCAATAAAAAAAATATCGCCATTAATCTATTCACAAAGTCGGGTTGGGAGCTAGGTCTATACTACACAAGCTATGATGACTTTCACCTTGATATTTTAGCGTGAATTTACTCTCTTCCTCTCTGTCTGACTGACTGTCTCTCTCTTTCTCTCTCTCGCTCTCTTTCTCTCTCTCTCTCTCTCTCTCTCTCTTTCTCTGTCTGGCTCTCTCTCGTTCCTGACTTTTCCGTATTTAAACCTCCGGTTTCTATTTACATGTTCTTTAAGGGTAATGTATTAAACTGAGTTTCAAATGAAATTAAAGTGATCTGGGAGAACATTTAGAGGCATATTTATGGTTTACACTATAAACCTAGGCATTGGGATCCATTGGGGTGGGGGTCTTCAGACCTTCGGCAGAATTCAAATGAGCCATTTTAATCTAAATTAATCTAAGTTAATTCCAAGATTACAATAAGATTAATCTAGATTAAAAAAATGAATCTATGCCCACCCCTAATATATACATATATACATACACACACACACACACACATATAGATATATATACATATATCTTGTTGTCTTTAGTGTTTTTATAACTCTGCTGTATTGTAGTGTGGCTATAATCATATATTATTAATAATATACTGAAATTGCGTATAATAGTATAATAGTATAATATCGAGTATAATAGTGTATATATATAATAGTATATACAGAGTTATACTCTGTGCAATTTTCAGTGTATAATTAATAATATATGATGATAGCCACACTACAATACAGCAGAGTTATAAAACTACTAAAGACAACAAGAGAGAAGAGATAGTGCAAATGTACTTGTACTTGTAAATAATGCTTATAGAACATATCATTAAACCATGACTTCTGTTAGTGCTGATAGTTCTGATAGTGACTCAAACTCTGTGTGTGCAGATGAAGATCAGGAGACTTCCGGGGATTTTGGCAGCGGAGGAGCTGTGATTCTCCTCGATGACCAAGAGGATGAGGAGCCAGAGCCTCAGCAGCATGGCCGGCGCAGACAGAAGGAGAAACGTGGCAGGCTCCGTCCCCGTGGGGCCATCGAGGATGATGAAGATGAAGACGACGACAAAGAGGATGAAATGGGTTACGTCTGGTAGCTCTGCCCCCTCATCTTTTGCTGGCCAACCAGGGACTCCCATTTAAATGCAAAGTTCTGAAGCCATTCCAATTCCACAAACCTGGACCTGCCCCTCTGAATACATAACTCCTCTAAACATGATCCCGCACACCAGTGCTCATCTGACGGCCTGCATTTCCTTTTTCTTTTTAACTTCCCTTCTTCTTTGATCTTCCCTTCTCCTTTTAACAATATCAAACAGCAAAAACTCATACTGGTATTATTACCCGTGTTATCAGTCAACTGTTATCTATCTCACTTCTACTGAAGCAGTGTCTCTCTTTCAACTGGAAAAGTTACGATCATATATTACAATCAATACACCTATTCTCTGTCTCTCTCTCTCTCTCTCTCTGTCTCTCTCTGTACTTGTTTGTTATACTGGAATCCGTAGCCTCCTTGTTCTCTGTTGAGCTTCTAATGTGAAAATGCGAAGCCATCCGAGAGCCATGGCTGTAAATATTTCTTTTTCTCTTTAGACAGATGAGGTGCCACATTGTGTCCTCCTCTGTCTCCCCTGTGTCTCCCACCCAGGCCTTCTGGAAGGTTCCTGAGGGTTTCAGAAGGTTCATTCAGGGGTTGTAGAATGTTTCTGCAGAAAGATGTTGTATTCTATGAGACACAAAAAGAACTCCCATAGGGTACTTGAGTGTCCTAGAAGGTCTCGTGAGATACTTAATGGTTCTATGCATGTTCCCCAACGTGGAGACAAGAAGGCGATGTTTTTGGTTTGGTTGGTAGCTAAAGAATATCCAATGATCATACGAAGCATTTTATTTTGTGATAATGCTCTTGTTTGCTGCTGTTCAGCTTTAGTTTGTCACTGGATAGTTGTCTCAAGTGCTACCAAGGGTTTGTGTGTGTGTGTGTGTGTGTGTGTGTCCTTCAGAAAACTTTAACCACCAACCACATAAGTAACTTCTTCTTCAAAAATTCTTGAAGCTTTCACAATTTACAGATCAACCATAAGTCAAAAAAACATTTTTGTTGTAATTTAGTAATTAATTAATCTTTTTACCCAATATGTTCAAAAGATCCTTACTCCATGTGCTGCAGAGAGGTTACGACTTCCCTCCAGGTGTGTGTCTGCAGTTCTGTGAAGTCCAGGTCCTGACACGCCATCAGATCATTCATCCAGACCCATTCGCACCTCCACCAATATCTGTCTCATTCAGAAATAGAAAAAACAGTGGGCAAGAATGAAAGCCCCCCCCCCATTTCTTCAATGTCACGGTGGGTGCTTTTGTTAACCTGCCTGTGACACTTTTGTTGAAGAAATCACGCTTATCAAAGCGGAAGCAGACACTATTTTATTTTGACAGTAGCTTGAAAGAAATGGAAGCTACAGATGTTTTTTTCCCCTTGCACTCCTGCACCATAAGCACTCTGTGTACAGAGCATACAACTGCAGCCTGCTTTCTTTCTTTACCCCTTTCTTCCACTCAAACATTAAGCAATAGTCTTTAATGGTGGTGGATAGATATACAGCATGAAGCCTAGCAGCAAGTTGGTTTTGAATTTCTGCAAATACAGCCCTTTTATTTACTATCTTTTTTATATGTACTATTTTGCCTCACACATATTTCTCTGCCATAATTGTAGGCCATAGTATTATCTCAAAACTATCATAAAGTAAGGTTTCAGGCATAACATGTCTGTAACCATTTTATCTAACCTCTGTGATGCAGCTTTTAGCGGCTTTAGACTCTGCAACGGAATACTTACATTAGGCCCTGTTACCTTGTACTGTGCCCGGGCTTGACTGTGCCTCCTCTCCAATCCCTTCCTGGACTGTGCTTACATTAATGTTCTGGACCTGAGCACATTTACTCATCACATCACTCTTTCCTTTTTATACAGTAAGTTGCCAGATTTACCTTCAGATACCCAACCTGCTTTTTCAGCTGTGGTATCCTTGACCAAGAAGATAATGACGACTTTAACCAAATATCTCATGTGTTTTATCCGGTTGTTCCTGCACACTGTTCTCTGCCCAAATTTCCAGCAAATACTGCACCTCTGCTGTTGACCAAAGTCATCCCTTTGCTGCCAGTTTTGTTAAGTGCGACAGTCACATTTGCCTCTTGTGTTTGGGCACAGTTATCTATCACAGTATATGTGTACCATGCCTGAGTCAGCATGGCCCACCTCCTCAAACAGATCCAGTATGGAGCAAGCACACTACTCAGGTGTACTGGACTTTGGGGTCAAACACGCTCGAGCACAGTACAGATTAATCATTTCTGTAGGACATATCAGACCACCGCTCAGATTTTTTTTCTTTTTCTCTTTGCCTTTTGTTGCTCTGTTTCTTTCCGTCCATCACGCAATAATGAGCCCCATTACAGCCATTCATGTACTTTTCTTTATGGTGGTGCCGGATGGATATGCCGCATTAAGCCTGGTGGCAAATGAGTCATTAAGTAGTCCTTTCTGATTTAGGAGGATGAGGCTGAATCTGACGTTAAACGCAGCCCGTATGAAACAGACATGAGCGGTGCAGAGTTCAGTAAAACAGATTAGACTTGTCAGAAACACATGAGCTTAATCATGTTCCCCTCTCTGGCCTATGATCAGTGAAGAGACAGATTACAGCACATTTCATTACTGATATCAGCACTGACTCTCTGACTATAGCACTTTAGTTCTGTTCAGAGTTTCTCTCTCTCTCTGTCTCTCTCCCTCACACACACCCTTAATTATGCACATACAGGTTTTTATCTTCTTAATGTGTCATCACTATTTTGTTTAGCTGGACGGATGCCCCTAAGATATTTCTCCATATGTGTGTATGAGTGTGTGTGAGGAGGGTGAAAGGGAGACAGGGACAGATAATAAACGACGTTGGCAATGATGTGGCTCATGATCACAGGGACTGGTGGATGATAGGTAATGAAAGCTGTTAGGCTTCATGAAAGAAAGCCCACGCTGAAGTCCCGCTCACTCTCTTCTTTCCTGTTTTATCTCTCTCTGTACTTCTCCACCTCTCTCACTGTCTTACTCATCTCATCCTCTCTCTGACTTACTTTCTTCTCAGATAGATCTCATTTACTGTGACAGGTTAGTGAACTGTAAACCAAGTTCCGATAGATCTGTACGACAGTCAGTCCCTCCTCCTGCACCACATGATGACCTTCCAGCAGGGAAGACTGTAAAAGAGCGTGTAATTTGGATTTGCTGCTTCCTGCTGTTAGAGCCTCTGTTCTCTTGCGGCATAAATATCTGATTCTTTTAGTGGCAAAAAAGTTTTAAAGTGAATTTAAAAGTTAATTTCACAGAATTCAATTTACACCAAATAACAGCACTATTCAGTAAAATGCATATTAGTTAAAGCTTGTTAATTTAGTTCAAGCAGGCAAAGATGATGCTTAATGACTTTGATTTCCATCAATCATCAATCAGTAAGTCAGTTCTAGTGTATTATGACGTGTAAATAAATCAAGCCTTCTCTACAGCTGTTGCTGCTTACAGCCCCTATTGACAACCAAGTCATCAATACTGAATTACAGATTGACAGAATTATACATAGACATTATATATGATCCATCATCTGCCCCGTCTGGCCTCTAAATGACTGTTCTATGGATATTATGGACGTTTTCACTGATATCTTGACCCTCTTCTGATGGAAAAGTGAGCCACCCCCCCAATGCTTATGTTGTCCAATGCCTGGCCTGCTCTTGTATAAAGCTTGTTTTGTTTCGCTATTGTAAAAAGGTGTAATAAATCACCTCTTTAAAACACACTCACAACTTCACATGCACACACACACACACACACACACACACACACATACACACATTCGACAGTACTGCTAACGCTACTGCACATACCATGGATACAAAGAGTCCAGTCAATGGCCATATTTGCAAGAGTCTCCTTTGTTAATTCTCTATATTTTTTACTTTGTAAAGATGAAAATAATTAAAACAGAGGAAAAAAGAATTAAGAGTACTACAATAATGATGTAATATAATATGGTAGTGTGGCTTTGTCCATTTGCATTGCAGAGAGTGAATTAAGTCCCCTGTAGTCCTGACTGTAGTGTAAACCATTTCTCTCTCTCTCTGTCTCTCTCTCTGGTCTCTGTCACTCCCTCTTTCTCTCTCTCTGTCTCTGGTCTCTGGCACTCCCTATCTCTCTCTCTCTCTCTCTCGCAATGTACTAGTGTTCTCAGTTTTATGCCTGTCTCTTTCTTCCCCACTCTTTCTCCTTCGCCCTCTCCACTGGAATGTTGATGTTCTGGGCTGAATTCTTTTCTGATTGTTCCGTTTGTTGTTTTGGGTTTTTTGTTTTCTTTCTTGTTTTCTTTTTTGAATTAATTTGAATCTGTAAAACAGTTCCATGGGAAAATGTTTGTCTGAATAAATCTGGAGTCTGTCCTTGTCCACTTCCTCTCTGTCTCTTTTCATCTTCCTCGTACCTTTCAAAACCAGTTGGGTTGATGGTGATTTTAGGAGTGCCCTTTCATAAGTAGACAATAGTAAGTGAACGATGGATTTGCTTTATTTAAATCTGGAAATTAGGACACTTCAGGACCAAAATCAGTGAGTTAAGGACCAATCACATTTCAGTAAATACTGCTTACTGCTTCAGATGAGGATCTGAAAAAGATGCACACAAAGTAAAACTGATAAGAAGTGGAACGACCACAGGTACCTTCCAAAGCATGTGCTTAAAAATGTTTAGGTACAATGTGAACATTATGGACATTCTACTCTCTATCTGTAAAGCATCACATACTGATAAGCTACAGCTGGATGGCCTAGTGGTTAAGGCATCCGCCCTGAGACCAGAAAGT
>JBBPDH010000124.1:3109130-3127143 GCA_037974565.1 Clupeocharax schoutedeni
CATGTTATTACTGCATATCATTCATCAAAATAGAAGTTTTATTTCATAAAGTTGGTTTCAAAAAGGACATGCATTTTCTGCAATTTGTGTTTTTCAGTTAAATAAAAGGCTATTTTTGCATATATTTAAACATTGAGGATTTCTTTAAAAAATGTCAAAATCTCGTCTCATCTCGTTCTCGTGAACCCAGTCTCGTGTCTCGTCTCGTCTCGTCTCGTGGGAAAACCGTCTCGTCACACCCCTAGTAATCGGTGATCGGACCCAAAAATGCTGATCAGAGCGTACTACTACTAAAAACTACTACTACTACTCCACCTATTATGGGGTACGTTGAAAAGAAGTGAGGTATAAACAAAAGAAAACCTCAATTACGTCAGTGTATGTTATGAACTAAACCGGAAAGCGATAGTATTTAAATATTATTATTTTTAGTAGTAGTATTAATGTTATTATTACTTATATCTGTACTGATATTTACTATTTTCAGTTTCATTTCACGGTCATGCCAGTAAAGCTCTTTGAACTGAACTGAATTTAACTGAATTAAACTGAACGGAACTGAATTAAACTGAACAGACTAAACGTGAAATCCCGATGTAAGGCGGAGTGACGTCAGTACAATCTTGCCTACAAAAAATTCACTAGAGAACTGCATTTCCCAGCTCCGCCCGCGGCCACTGTTTTTTACGTACGTCCTGTTGCGTGTGTGATGGACGGGTGTGTAGATGAATCAGGGCTCGCTGGGTCTCTGTGCCTCCGCGCGTCTCTAGGAAGTGAAAAGAGGAAAATTAAACTCCCTCCTCCACATGTGAGTCCCTCTTTTCGCACCACGCGCCGTCGGAGAGGGCCGGAGCCGGCAGGGAGGCAGTGTCACACCGGGCCGGGAGCACAGAAGAGGAGTGGCGGACTCTGCGGCAGGTACGGGAGGTCGCTTTGTTATTGAAGCCGCCCTGGCTCTCTTAGACCATCCAGACCTCTCTCTGTACGTCTAGCCGAGATGGTTGATTGGAGATGGGCGTCTCTCTGTTGTTCGGAAGGGCTACAAGGTGCTCTAAGTGAACCCCGAGGCTTTTAGGAGGGTAAAAGAATCTCAAGGGTCCAGATTTGCCCCTATTTCAGCTCATTCGAAGCCCGCCAGACTTTCCAGACCACCAGAACCCTTTCTGCACACCGAGCCTAGATGGTCGACTAAAGACGCTCGTCTCTGTGTTGTTCGGAAGGCCTGAGTGGACTCTGGGGTCTGTTTAGAGGGTAAAAGCTTTAAGGGTCCGGATTTCCCCCTCTCTCAGCTCCCTCCTGATTTGGGCTGCGTCAGACGAGCCAACTTTAACTGTGCCGCTCAAAAAGCACCGCTCTTCGCTTTATGGTCCACGTAGCGTCCCTTTAGGCCTTTATTTTAAAATATTGGAGATTTTAAACGTTAATTAGACAATTAATTTTACTATTTACCTTTTGTTTTCTCTGTTTTTAGGTGCCGAAGCGATTAACAGACAGCAGGGAAGATGGCGGACGACCCGAGCGCCGCGGACAGGAACGTGGAGATCTGGAAAATTAAGAAGCTGATTAAAAGTTTGGAGGCGGCAAGAGGGTACGTGGATGTTTTCACACGCTACTTGATTTGCTTACGAACCCAAGTGAAGCCAGAGAGCTCCCACTTTTTCAATACATGCCGAGGTTTTCCTAGGTGGGCTCTAGATGGATGTTAGGACTTGCTAGGTGGCTAACTTATATAGCCGGGCCTTGGGAGGAGCAAGGCTACATGAATCGGGGTTCTCTGAGGCTTGAGGTGTGGATAAGTGTGTGTTTATGGAAGTGTGGCGTTTCTGGTGTTCATAACGGGCCAAGATGGGGACGACATGCCGGTATGGGTTTGAAAACGTAACATTAGTCAATGATAACTCCTATCTTCCAGCCTCTCTGGACCAATTCACTAAAGGCCATTGTGCCTTACAGTAATTCATGCTTTTTCTCAGTCTCTGGACCTTGAATGAAGTCATGGTGTAGAATGAACTGGGACGTCCACTGGAGATTTTTGAGTTTGATGTGATCAACCAGCAGCTGGTTGAGAGAGGTTCATGCTCCACGTCTCTCCTACACATAACAAAGCTTTAAAAACGCCCAGAAGCTCCTGAGTTTTCTTAATTAAAGGCATGTGATGCATTTGTTTTTAGAGGGTTTTTACTCTCTTGGTTAGACCCGATTGTGGTTATTGCTGTGAGTATTACTTATCTGATGGCTAGTTATCAGATAAGTAATATCTACCTACATACATACATACATCTGGTATTTGCGCACTGGCGCTTTGACTCATTCCACACTTTTCTTATCTGCGGAACATGCTGCTATTCAATATGTTCTGGCAACTCAGATCTGTATATGTATAGTATATTTATATAGCTACCCATTTGCACATACCATAGAGATATACTGTCTGATTGCACTGTTTTGTCTTGTCTGTCTATATTATTTCAATTTTTTTTATTCAAATCTTTTTTTCTTCTAAGTATTTGTATATACACTGCTGATCCAGAGCTCTCGCCATGTCGTTTCCCTGTATACTTGTATACGGTGAAATGACAATAAAGTTCACTTTGACTAAAGTTCACTTTGGCTTTGACTAGTTATTACAACTTGCCCTGCCACAAACATCTCATCTGGGAAATGTCATACTACAAATTGTCACAGGATATCAGATACTTGGCTTTATTAAATCAACAGTTAATAGTGGCCCAACATCATTTTTGTCTGTACGTGTTTCTAAAAAGAGCCTCTTCTCTCCTGATGCATTCCTCCTTGCACTACAGATATATATAAAGGTTTTAGCAACTTAGGACCCTACTGTGGTTCTCACATTGTCCTGAAACTGTTTCCGTGTATAAAAGTCTCTTACAGATTAATCTAATATAATGTATCACATCCTGGCATTTGAGCATTAAGCAAGCTGAACTAGTTTATATGACCCCCACTCTCCTGTATTTAGTTGTGTGTTGTCATTTGGATTCAAGGCATGTGTTTACAGTGGAATGTGTCATTTGTGGTGGTTAATAACGGCTCATGTTCATGTAAGCGGGCAGTTACACATGCCCGCTTATACACACTGTGTGTGTGTTACAGCAACGTCAGCATTGCCTTTTTTCCTTTTCTGTTTGTCACCTCCTCTCTTGCCCTCTTGACAGGTAGTTTTGGCTGAGGACACAATGTGTCACAACAGTTTGGTCCTTCATTCAAGGACAGCCATTGTGTGTGTTTGCCCTTTGAGTGCATGTAATGTTACCCTATACTTTTTATTCCTAACTTCTGTTTTGGTAGACAGTAATACATTAGGCAGTCTTTCCTTGTCTTTTGCCTGGCAACTTAAAGCATGGTTAAAGAATATATTTGAAATAGTCTGATATGCTGTGTCTGAAAGAAAAAGGGGAAACGGCGTGGTTCAAAAACTGACCTTGTGTAAATGTATGTGTTTGCACAGATCTGTGTACTGTTCTCTCTAAATTAACGGACACTGCATTCTCTCTCGTCTGGGCAAGTGATGGCACCGACATGATCCTGTTTGTCCATTCTTAGAGCCATGTGTGAATAACAAACAATGTCTTTGATATCTGTCCTCTGTTGTAACAGCAGCTGCATAAGTGTTTTCTAGTACAGATCTCTGTCTAAGCATGTTTGAGTTAACATGGCAAATACATTGTTTTCTTAATGAAGATTCATTCTCTTTTAATTTGGCCTAACAATCACTGCTTTTAGCCCAAACACACATTCTTTCCCTTTGTTTCTGACACAGCCTCGCTTTCCACATCCCACATTTAATGTTAGCTCCACAATATCAGTGCATCTCCTCAGCTTCGTCATTTTGTGTCAGCATATGATTAAACCCACTGACACATTTGTACTTTTCTTCATAAAAGGTTTTGTAGATTAAATGGGAAAGTTCTCCATTGTCTTTCAAGAGCTGCAATATAGCTTGTTTTCCTACGGTGAATTGAGATACCTGTGTATCTTTTTAAAGTAATGTTTATTTTGGTCATACTACGAATAATTCAAGTTAAAGATTTACAAATCATTGATGGTGCGAACAAGGAGACACAACTAAAACAAATGAGCAACAAGTGTTTAGGTGACTTTTCCTTTTTGTCACAAATAAGGGTCTGTGATGCATGTGTTTTAAGAGGGTTTCTAATCTCTCACTGGGTAAGACCTGGTTGTGGTTATTACTGTAGGTATAACTCATCTGATTGCTAGTTATTACTACTTACCACAAGCATCTCACCTGGGAAATGTGATGCTGCAAATTGTCACAGGATAATAGAAAGATATTTGACTCTGTTAAATAGTTTAGGAAAGACCCTGACATCGTGGAAGTCTATATGTATGTATTTCTAAAGAAACTGTTTGTATATATCTACTTATGACACACTTGGATATTACCAAAATTCCACCAGTATAAGGCATATTGACTGTTTTAACAAAAATACACTTGCTTTTTTTCTCCACAAGTGGGAAATTTACTTGGTCACGGCAGAAAGTGTACAGTACAAAGTTAAGACTGTTTTAATGTAGTTTCACTCTTAGTGATTCCTACTACCTCACAAACTTTGACAATTTATTTTCATCCTTATGTTGACTTGGCGAGGTTTATAAAAAAAAAATGCCTGTTTTTACTCGGGTGTTATCTCTACTAGCCATATTTTTCTGCCAGTAGAGATTCTTAGGTTGTCTGTCTGTGAAATTACATTAATTTACAGATGGTGCTGACTGTTCGGATGCATAACAGTGTTGAGAGTTAATGACCGGGTTAATGACTAACCTGTTTTTCTCATGGCCACGAGTTTGTATCAAGACCTGAGTATTTAGTTTTCTTCTCTCTTTTTTTGCCAGTAATGGGACCAGTATGATTTCATTGATCATCCCTCCTAAGGATCAAATCTCCAGAGTGGCCAAGATGTTGGCTGATGAGTTTGGGACAGCATCCAACATCAAAAGTAGAGTCAACAGGCTTTCTGTGTTGGGAGCAATCACTTCAGTACAGCAAAGACTCAAACTGTACAACAAAGGTAGGTTGTGTGTTTGAGAGTTTGTGGCAGTTATTAGTTACGGTGTTTATCTGAGCTCAGAACTGAAAGGCTTATCCGACCTGACCATATGTGTGTTCTCACACACTTATGCAGCTTGAACATCTCCATTGACACACTCCTTTAACATCTTGAACATTTGCCTCGTACATTATGGGTGCCTAGCGAATCCTGTATTTTGTAACAGGTTTTTGAGAATAACTTCTTAAACTTTCCAGCGCCTGTTTCACTGAACATAAAACACATTTTCTGGCGTGTTTGACCAGCAGCTGACTTCATGTTTGTGTAGACTAAAGAGTAGAATCTAGATTAGAATAATTTTGTTTAGAATTATGTAACTTACAAAAAGCTGACAGATGATTGCAAAGGTTTTATCAGTGCAGTGCTTTTATTTAAGTTCAGTTTATAAAGGCATTGAGTATATACTGTGCAAAACTCTTATCTGTGTTCTTTCTTATTAAACCTTTTGTACATTCAGTGTAAAATTGTTTGCCTTTACTTTTTGCAGTGCCCCCTAATGGTCTTGTCGTGTACTGTGGCACCATTGTGACCGAGGAGGGCAAAGAGAAGAAAGTCAACATTGACTTTGAGCCTTTCAAACCCATCAATACCTCACTTTATCTTTGTGATAACAAATTTCACACTGAGGTAACTAGTGCTGTGTGTGTGTGTGTGTGTGTGTGTGTGAGAGAGAGAGAATGAATTAGAAAAATGTCAGAATGTGACTGGTAACTTTTTTGCATGGTACTCATTTTTGCATGAATATATTTGAATGGGGCAGTGTGATGCAAAATAGTTCCCTTTAAGCGTAATTCACCATGAATTTTCCACAAAAAAAAACGCATAACCATTTACAGTAGACATGTTACAAATGCAGTATTCCCTCAAATGGAAGAAATAACAGCTGACATTTAAGTGCAGTGTAAATTGCCTTTCTGTAAGTTCTGCAGTGTAAGTTCTGTAAAAATGAATAGGATTTAAAAAAAAAAACACTCTTGTGTTTAGTTGTTTTCAGCCTTGTTGAGACTCCTTCATGTAATTTTAGCCTCTTGACCTTCACCGCTGTCAGTTTGTCTCCCTGTGTTTTGAGTGTTTTTGTAGTATACACTGTTGTTTGGGTTTTACACACAGTGTCACCTCATATTATTTCTTTCACTTTGTGGTGTCCTCCTCTAGGCTCTTACAGCATTGTTGTCAGATGACAGTAAGTTTGGCTTCATAGTGATTGATGGCAGCGGCGCACTATTTGGGACCTTACAGGGCAACACTAGAGAAGTGCTACACAAATTTACAGTGGACCTTCCCAAAAAACACGGTACTAAAAACACACACAATATAGCTGGCCTGAATAATATTAATACCAGCATTATAGCCAATATCAGACACCCACTTCACTGTACCTTAAAGAATATCAACCTGCACCATTTTCCCCTGCAGTCTCTGAAGCTACAATATCACAGATGCCTTAGAAATTATAATCACTTTAAATTCTCTGACAAAAATGAGAGGTAAAAACTGCAATAAAAGGCTGCTATCACGGAGGCATGACATGTTTGGGTAATCATCTCAAATATGTAAGTGTGTTGATGTGGAACACATGATCAAGAGTACCTCTTAGCTCCTATATGTACCATACATTCCAGAAACTTTATATATATTGACCTGTAAAAAAGAACACACTTTATATAATTATCAAATTAAATATTTTTAGGAATATTTAGGTGCCTGTTCAGGAATACCAACAAGTAACTGTATAAAATGCTGTGTGGACCTGCCCTACCCTACACATTTAGTAGCTCTGCAGAACTAAATAGGAATTGATATGACAGCAGCGTCGTCGTCTTACTGCAACGTCACTTTTTCCATTTCAACATGTTGGAGCTTAAATGAAACTTACTTTGATCACACATTTGAGCAGAACAGTAAAACTGACTTTCTTTCTCTCAGGTCGAGGAGGGCAGTCTGCACTGCGTTTTGCGCGGTTGAGAATGGAGAAGAGGCATAACTATGTGCGAAAAGTGGCAGAGACAGCAGTGCAGCTCTTTGTGTCCAATGATAAGGTTAACGTGGCTGGCATGGTGCTAGCCGGATCTGCAGACTTCAAAACTGAACTCAGCCAGTCCGACATGTTCGATCCAGTAAGAGCATAAACATGCTTTTTTTAAAGCGGCATTCATACATATGTTTCTATAGTCTCTTTTCCACTGTGTTTTAATCACTCACAGTTTGGTACATTGTACCTTGTGTGTTTTCTACTGCAGTTTGTACCACCTCTGTGTAGCTGACACCACAGGGCACTGTCATGACATCTTTAATGCAACAAATGCAGTAGAATTTAGAATTTTCAGTATGATGTAACAATTCTGTCTGACTTGTCAGTAGTTTTCATAACATGTTTTGGTACCTTTTCAGCTGGCTTGGAACCATGAAAGAATTGCTTTCAAATATAGTATCTTATTCTGTGTAAACTGGGAAACTGGATAAGACAAGTAGAGCTGAGCCATTTAAGCTCTAAGTACGGTCCAGTATGCAGTCTTGGTGTTTTACTGAGCATTGTTGTATTTTCACTTGTGCCGAACCTCAGTGTTCTTTTTTTTCTGTTATAATATTTGCGTTACTGTTGTATTAGCTAGTAGCTACTTGTGTGTCAGTATGAAGTCACCCTTTGAATTTAACTTGACTATTGGCTTCTTGAGATGACTTTCTTATTGCTCAATTTCTCACCGCCTGCTTGAAGGTCATACTCTTGACCTAATTAGTGCCTCTGGGCATTTGTGCAGTCAGGTGTTTAATAGTGAAGGAAATCTGTTCTGCTTCTATTGCCAACCATGGAGTACTGACCCGCAGGGTCATTTCTTTACTGACCATCAGATCAATAAATCATTTGTGCCCAGTGAGGTAATATCCTTCCTGAATATCTTCTAACTCATGTTGCTGGATGCTCTCTGCTGTCCTACACCAGCTTGTGTACTTGGTTTAAAAGTATCTCTTCGGGAAACAACCTTTATGGTTCACACTGAGGCCTACACCTCAGATTGTGTAGTGATGCGAGAAAAACATCCAGATTCACTGAAATACAGATTCTTATTAACAAGGCAAGAGCCTGTTCTGAACTTGCCAATATCGATTGTACCAGTGATTACTTAGTTTTGTTCTCTCTGCTCTTGTTATACAGCTCTGACAACCCTTACATCCCTTACAAATGTTTGAACTGAATGCTCTATCAGAACATAAAATATTCGTGTCACTGACATGAGCTTGTTTCATGTGATGCAGTGGCAAAGTGAATGCAGGAGGCATTTGTTCATGTGTCTCTTTGCTCAGCATTTATACTTCCTATCCACTGTTGTCTGCAGTACGTTTGCTGTGGTGGGGGTGGTATAAATGGCCAAATTATATTCCACCCGAAACACTGTAGAACTATGTTTCTGTGCTGCACCCTCACCTCAAATGAGGAATATCAATTCTACCTTTTAAAAGAATGTAAGGTGTTATTTAACTGAAAAAGGTTATAGCATGCTGAATTTGATGTTTGAATGCATTTGTGTTACAGAGGTTACAAGCAAAAGTTTTAAAGCTGGTGGATATTTCTTATGGAGGGGAGAATGGTTTCAACCAGGCCATTGAGCTATCAGCTGAGGTTCTTTCCAATGTCAAATTCATTCAAGAAAAGAAACTAATAGGTAGGTTTGTGTGCACACACGTACATTTATCTGCGTGCAGATGTTGTCTCATAGATGCTTGCAAATGGAGAGCAAGACAATGAACGAGATAACGATCAGAAATGCTTTGTTTGATTTAGATGTTGATAGCCACCTTATATGATTGAATGCCTTCTCTGACTTTCAGGTCGCTATTTTGATGAGATAAGCCAGGACACGGGCAAGTACTGTTTTGGTGTGGAAGACACACTTAAGGCGCTTGAAATGGGAGCAGTGGAGATCCTCATTGTTTACGAGAACTTGGACACTATGAGATACATCCTACGAGTACATGGGACTGAGTGCATTGGTGCGGAGAACGGTATGTATGTGTGTATATAACAATATTTACACACACTTAACCCTTGGGTACAGGAAATTAAAAAATGTCGCTGGCACACTTCACCCCACAATGCAGGAAGTATACAGCCATTAGCCGTAACATTTAAAACCACCTGCTTAATATTGTGTAGGTCCCCGCCTTGAGCTTCCAAAACAGCCGTTTCATTGAGGCATGGATTGCACTAGACCATTGAAGGTGTACTGTGGTGTCTGACACCAAAGAGCAGATCCTTTAATTCTTGTAAGTTGCAGGTGTGGCCTCCATATATTGAACTAGTTTGCTTAGTCCATTCAACAGATCCCTGATTGGATTGTGATCCGGGGATTCTGAAAGCCAAATTAACATTTTTAACTGTTTGCCATATTCCTTGAGCAAAGGCAGGGCACATTATACTGCTAAAAGGAGTTATACTGCTATTAGAAAATAACATTGCCATGCAGGGCTCTACTTGGTCTGCTACAATGTTTCAGTAGGTGGGATGTGTTGAAGTAACTTCAGTATGAAGAGCCATTATTTCCTCAGCTGAACGTTGTTTTGTTGGGTGGTGTTTCTTTGAAATAATAGTTTCTTTTCCTTTCTTCTGGGAAGGGAATTGAAAATCATAGTGTCAGCTTTTGTAAATGTCTAAGCAAGAAATACCATTAGATACATGCAAGCTACACCACAGGCACTGAGGCTGGGAAAAGTTTTGGAAAAGGAGGTGTTTCTGAAATTGATTGGAGACCGTTGTCTGAGCACCATATCAGCCAGCTGTCAGGTGTTTGCCCAGTTGCTATCTTTCTTGCATTTTGACCCTGACCTCGTTCAGTGCTGGTTTTATGTCCTATTGCAAAAAAACACTTGAACTCACCTAAGCTAAATTACTTCTTTTGTTTTCGAACCTTAAAGAGCCTTCAATTTGCAACCTGTTTTACCTAGGCAGTTCTTGTGTATTACATTTAAACTTTCCTTAGTGATCGTTACTCACCCTTTTGTTTATTTCAGATGAGAAGACCATTTATTTAACACCTGAGCAAGAGAAGGATAAGTCTCACTTCACGGACAAAGAGGTGTGTGTGTGTGTGTGTTTGTCCCTGCTGGACATAATCTTTTCTGAAGTGTTATATTTTGTTTTTAAAGCCTAAAACTGTCTGTACAATTACTTGTCTACACAAGATGAACTTTATTCTTGGAAATGGGCCACGCTGAATAAATAGCCTAAACTTAATTTAAATAAAGACGGAAACATTATTCTGAAGACGTGGCATGTTTTTTATATATATATATATATTTATAGGTAATTTTTATAAATGAACTAATTTTTCTCCAAAATTTTGTTTATATCTCAGACAGGGCAGGAGCATGAACTGATTGAGTGTATGCCACTACTGGAGTGGTTTGCTAATAGCTATAAGAAATTTGGTGCCACCCTGGAAATAGTTACAGACAAGAGTCAGGAGGGGTCGCAGTTTGTCAAAGGCTTTGGAGGAATTGGAGGCAAGTATACCTTAATCTGACTAGCAGTGTGCATATGTTTGTAGTAATTGTATTGTTTTCATGTATTCTGTATTCACCATTGCCGTGTTGTAAAAAAAAAGAAATCCTTTTGTACACTACTCAGAAAAAGTTGGGAATATTCGGCTTTTGGGTGAAATGTCAGGATGAACCTAAAAGGCACTATAACCTTTATAGGTGAACTTAATGTGACCTTCCCTAAACGTTTGAATGCACATGTCCAACTGTTCAATGTTTCAGTACTTTTTACACAGCTGTTCTGACAATGGCCTCATCATGCTGTTCACATTTTGGCATCATGAGACCAAGACAACTTCTGACAATTGATCAACAGTGCCTTGCCATTGCGAGACCATTTGAAACCATTTACATCGGCCTGTTCTCCGTGTTAGACGACCTGCAAATGTACCTGACCACACCGCCAGCACTGTTGTTGTCCTCGTCTTGCTTGAGCCAGGGAGCATTTATGCTGGACGAGAGACCAGTGCGCCTCAGTGCTGTTCTCTGATGAAAGTAGATTCACCTTGAGCAGTAATGATGCCCAGCAATGAGCTGTCAAGGAGAGCGCTATGCATCAGCCAGGTAGTGTTGGTGTGAGCAGGTGTGTCTAGCCAATACAGAACTGCCCTACACTTTGTGAATGGTTCAGTGACAAGCCCATACTAGCTTAATAACATAATCCGGGCATTGAGGCCCCTGCATGAACAGCACGGGCCTAATTTCATCTTTGTAGTTGACAATGCTTCAGCTCATCGAGGTTGCATCATTAAGGAGCGGCTGCTGGAGATTGGGGTACCTCGAATGGATTGGCCTGCCATGAAAAACTAGGGGGTTTTTTGTGTCAAGGCTCATGCCCCAGAACCTCTATGACCCGAGGACCGCTCTTCAAGAAGAGTGGGATGCCATGTCTCAGCAGCCAATAAGTCGACTTGTCGAGAGCATGAGATGTCGTTGTCAAACTGTACTTGATGCTCGGGGGTACACGACATTGGCTCAGTTTTTTGTTTTTGTTCTGGTATACTCACAACTATTTGCTTTTGTTTCGCTGAATTGTTTGAGATAAGGAAACCATTGCATGCTTCTACTTAAATGCCCTACTTTCATAATATATCATTGTAGTGTGAACTTTGTACATTTTCCATAAATTTCACCTGAAAGCCCCACACCCCTAGCTTTTTGTGAGTAGTGTATGTATAATAAACTTGCCGTTCGGATACAAGAGTTCCTAATTTTGGTGTCTCTCTCAGGTATCTTGCGGTACAGAGTGGATTTCCAAGGGATGGAATACCAGGGAGATGACGACGAATTTTTCGACTTGGATGACTACTAGGTAGTCGGGAACTGTAATGGGAAGAAAATTGAAAAGAAAGAATGAAAGAGGAAATATGGAAAGAAACATGTCTTTCTTTTGCAGAGAGAGTGTGTGTGGACCCTAATTAACCACAAACCCACATGTAAACACATGCGCACACATACGCAGACAGTTTCAGATGCTGAAAAGGAGGAGTACACTGTCAATCAAATGAAGGACTGGCCCTTCATGAATTAATGCCCCTGCCTTAGAGCGCTCTGATTGGATAGGACTTTGCATCATTTTGTTTATTCTCTTTTTCCTCCTTCCCAATTGAATTAAAGTGACAGCACGTGCCCAGGATGTAAAACTGCTCTGTCCAAGGATGAAAGGTCTTTGGACTCACTCCTCTTATACAGAAATATATTTTTCTTTATATCCCTCCTGCCTTCTTTCCATCATCCCATCCCTACCTCTGTCTCTCTGGACCCTATTGCATTTATTTTGTTTTTTTGTTTTTTTACTGGCAACTGCTGCTGTATTTTATGACAGTGTGGGATTTTTTTTTACCTGGGTTTCTGTAGCAAATGGGGGGACAAAAAAGTATTAAATTTGAACTGCTTAAAACCAGTATCACTTCATCTGAACTGATTCATGTTTGTTTATGCCTTTATATGAGAGAGTAAAGGCCGTTTAGTGCCTTCCATTTTCAAAGGGCATAATTTTTTAATACCTACACTGCCCTCTGCAGTTGTGTGCCAATGTTTGAAAGGCCTTGGTCAAACTGTGATAACCTTTCCAACTAAAAGTAGGCAGGCATCCTCTTAAGGGAACAAACTTACATTTTTCTGCACCAAAGCCCTCAGCAAAGAAGCATGCAGTCTCTGGACAGAATGTATTCTACTTTTGGTAAAAGGCCATTTGAACATGGACTATCATATAATAACCATTTTGTTTGCTTTCTCGTTCAGATCACACAAAGCAGCTGGTAACCTAGTGGTTAGGGTGTTCTCTCTGTGATCAGGAAGTCACGGGTTTGATTCCCAAGGCTGCTAAGCACCTCTGAGGTACCCTGAGCAAGGTGCCGTCCCCACACACTGCTCCTTGGGTGCTGTGTTCCTGCTACCCACTGCTTCACTTGGTGAATGGGTTTAAATGTAGAGGTGGAATGTTGTGCTGTTTGCTCTGCGCTGTGGTGCTTTCATATGACAGAATGGTCACTTTCACAAAGCCCCCGAAAGATCTTGTATTGTTAAAGCTGTCAATCGCAGCATATGTGTTTGCACTAATATTTCTTGCACAAAAGATTCTTTTTTTTTTAATGGTAAAATACTTTTATAGGCGGATAGTGGTCCAATCAAATACAGCATCAACTACGTTCTTTGATGTGACTTGCGTGACTTTTTTTTCCCGTTTAACGTCAATGTGTAAAATTTTCTTTGTGTACGTGATTTGCGCAGCTCTGTCTTTCCTGAAGTGTCCTACACTTTTGTTAAGAACTTATTTTAAGTGTAAATTACGTCTGTATTGTCTGCTGGTCTGTCAAGCGGCGCACACCACTCGTTTAGAGCTATGCAAATATGTCGTGATTGCAATGTTGGTTTGTATAATGCAAGGACTAACTTTTGTGATGTATTTACCATGAATTTATCCTAATGTGCAGAATTTCAGACTCAATTCAGCCTCCCCAGGAAGGCCTCTACATTTCTTTATCTCTCCATCTGAAATGAGTTATAGTGTAACTGAAATGCAGTGTGTGCACAAGGTAACACAATTGGATTGATGTTCCTTTGTAAGTGGTGTGGTGCTGCACTAGATTTGTGGCTATGTAGATGTACTTTCTGCAGTTTGTCCTCTTTCACCAATACCACTCAGCAGGACAATACAGAAACATGTTGAGGATTTTCATTTTATATGACTGCTTTATAAATAAGGAAATTAGATCTGGCGCAAGTCACGGAGGTAAATCTTACTGTATCTTCTATTATTCTCTCCACAGTGGAGAGAGAACTAAAAACAAAAAAATTACAAAGCAGGAAATGTAAGTACCTGTTTAACCTGTGCTTCTTGTACAGGGATGAATGTAGTAAATTTCACAGTTTGCACAGGGAACTTGATTTATGTTGGTAGACGATTTGCCCCTGCAATCAGAAGGTTGATGGATTGAATTTTAGCATTCCGAGTCGCACCACTCCCCCAACTGCGGTTCTTGGATACCCATTGCTATCCTTGGCGAATGGGTTAAATTCAGAAAAAGTTCGCCACGGTTCACGCTGTATGCTCTGATGACTAAGGGGCCACTTCTGATACTTGAGACACTTAAATTCAAACAATATCCATGTTATGTATATATGTTGTAAATGTTGAATGCGTATAATAATGTAATCTTCTAGCACATGCTTGTTCTTATATATTGCTTTATACATTTTAATATATTCATTTTTGGCACTGGTGAGTGCTCCAACAACTTAAGCAAATCAGGAAAATATGCTTCCACTCGGCCACGCCCTCTACTCAGCTGGCCAATCGGAATCAAAGACCTGTCAGTTACCCCGCCTGTCTCACACGATCACTTAGAAACACGAGGCACAGTGTTTTCATATTTTTCAGCATAAAAGTTTTGTCAAACGCCCACAAAGTAAAATTGTGTTGCGCCACATTGCAGCTTGTAGTTTCAGATTTAGATACTTTAATTTCTTTAATGTAGCCTGAATCTGTGGGTTTTTTTCTTTTCTTTTGTTTTACTGTCATTGCTTCTTCAAGCAGTTCACTTGCTGTCAGATTGTAGCAGAGTCTGGGCCTTAATAATATTTTAACATTTTTTATATTTACTGTTAAATGATCTTGGAGCATCTTAAAAAGAAAATACAAATACAAACCTCCAACATTTGCCCTCATTTTAGATTAGTAGGTTGGCGAATTGGTCTAAAACAATGATTCAGCGCTCGTATAGACATATTCACATGGTACAACTAATGCTATGAAAACGAGTGTTCTAGATAGTTATGACGATAATAACACGCATAATATGATTTCTTGCTGTATTAATTGAAGTATTTGTGTGCAAAATTGAGGAGGACTTTATTTTGACGGGGTGTCCGGGGCAGTTTCTGGAGCCCGTGTTTGGGGAGAGGGTGGCTGGTTTCCATTTTCGCAGCGAGAAGCGGACGGAGGAGCAACATGGAGCCAGAGATGGAGGACAAGACGTTGGAGTTAATGGTGAGCCACGACCGCGGCACTGTAGACACGGTTCCCGGGTGAATACGCGTTTGCTGGGGGCTCTAAAACGACACTTTGTGTGACTGGGGTCGCAGCTGATGAGTGAGGCTAGGCTGGAGCTACGAAGTGGGGGAGGAGGATAACGAGAGCAGCCTGGATGGATGGATGGATTGATTTTGAGGGCCTGGGGTGGATGTGCCTTTCTTCTCGCTGTCTGTGAGAATTCAGCCGAGATGATCTTTCATAAATAAAAGTCTAGCACCCTTAAGGATCCTTCGAAATCACCAGTAACACGCAGTGTCGTATGAGAGTTCCGTGAGGCCTGCTTTTCCTCCTCGTCCCTGTTGTTGTTGTTGTTGTTCCCTGAATACGTCAATATTGAGGGATCCGTCCAGTCATTGCGACGCTGCTGCACCATTTGTCCTCTGGAAACATTACCGCAGCAACTCCTACCACTATTACCTCCTTGGATGTTCAAGACGTCCAGCTCCCTCTCATGAACCGTTGTAAATTAAGATAAATCTCCATAACATTCATTACAGAAGCAGGTGCGCTCTCGTTCCTTGCGTTCTGTTTAAGCAGTCCTGCTGAGTAGGATGATGCTCCAGCAGGTAAAAACCTGAATAATACTGTTTTTTTTTTCTTCCCGCAAGTAACCTTAATCTTATCTGGTACTGTAGCTCCGAACAGCTAGTAACCTTATCTGGCACTGTAGCACAGAAGAGCTAGTTCTTGTAGTTACATTGGTACTTTTGCTTCGCCAAAGTAAATTGCATTTAAAAAAGAAATTCACTATTTGTTAATGTCGTAATTTTCATTAATGTGTAATAGCTTACATAGTGCAGATTTACATGCTCAGAACCAGAGCAACCAAAACTTATTTTACCTCTTGACGTGTCTAATATTTTAAGAATATTGGCCAAAACGAGGGTTAGATTCTCATGTCTGTGTGTTTGTCCTTATAGCAAATGTGTGTGTGATCTTTTTCCACTGTGCAATAGTAGTTTACTGTTAACTCCCAGACTTTTTGATCATTGTTGAATGAGTTACGTGAATGTTATGTTCTTGTTTCATCATTAATATCCTCAATCCTGTTTTAGAGACTGACCTCAGCATATGGCCTAACACCTCCCCAACCCCCACCAAGCTATGCCATATGTAACACTGCATCTGCTACAATACTCTACACTGCTGCTCCAACAGGCAGGACACAATTTAATGCAGACTAACCATCTTGATAACCTGATTGACTCGTCCCAACAGTTGTAAGCCGACAAGGCCGCGTTTTGTCTGTCTTTTGCGCTGCATAAAATCCACTGTCCAGTCTAAATACACCCACTCAAACATGCACACACATGTCTGTGCCTGACGGCGGTTGTGCCTAATTGTGTGTTTTGACTCAGGGTGGGGCTGTGTGTGTGCTAATGTTAATGTGGACATTAACAAATCCTTGCAATCTTTGAGGGCAAAGGAGGAGTGGGTGGTAATTATCGAAATTTAGACCTGCATGCCCTCTTCCACGCCCCACCCATGTCATAATGAATAGGCATAATGCTTAAATGTTGTGTGTGTGTGTGTGTTGCACTGTCTGTAGTTAAGTGGCTGAGTGTGTGTGTGTGTATGTATGTATGTATGTATTTGCTCTCTGTACGTTGCTCTAATACTGTTTTTTCCTTTCCTTCACTTCCCCCACTTATACTCTGCTCCCCTCCCCCCCTCACTCTCTCACATCCCCTTTCTCTCACTTCATTCCATTTTTTTTTCTTTTTTTGCTCATTCTTAATATTTTCATTTTAATAAATCACACCAACATTATAATTCTTCCGTCTCCTTTGATATTAAATAACCCTTATTTTTCCATCAACACTTCCTCTTTCATGGGTCATTTCCTCCCTCACTTCGTTCTCTCTTAATCTTTCTCTCTCTGTTTCTCTTTCTCTTTTTCTCTTTCTCTCTCTCCCTCCCTCTCTTTCTTTTTCTCATTCACCCTCTCTTTCTCTCTCTCTCTGTCTCTTTCTCTCTCTCTCTCGCTCCCTCTCTTTCTTTTTCTTGCTCACCCTCTCTTTCTCTCTCTCTCTCTCCCTCCCTCTCTTTCTTTTTCTCTCACCCTCTTTCTCTCTCTCTCTCTCTCTCTCTCTCTCACACAGTGCTCTTTGCCTCGCTCTCTCTGGCTGGGTTGTTCCTCGGTAGCAGAGAGCCTGTGTGCTCTCAGGTGTCTGCAGAGCCTCCCCACCTCCCGGGCCCACAACCAGGTTCTGCTCTCCTCTTTAATATTCCCTTTTTTTTTTTTTTTTTGTTTTTTTTTATTTCCTTTTTCTATTCCACTCTCCTTTCCTCTCTTCTGCTGGTCCCTCTACCACCCTCCAACCTTTTTGGCCTACAAGGTTCTGCTCCCCCACCCTTTGCCCTCTTGTTTTCCCCGTCTGCCTATTGTTTATGTCTCTGTCCTGCACCCCCTTCCACCTCCCACCCTACTCTCATACACTTCACCCCCCACAGTCTGCCTGGTTTGGATGGTCATTTAAAGCCAGAACTGGGCCTGTTTGCGTGACCTTAATCCTAAACACTTGGGGTGTAATGATATATATGCTGGTTGTGATGCTTTTTTGCAAATTAGTGATTTTATAAAAGTAAACCTGAGTTATAAACACAAAAAAAAATAGATTAAGACTGGTTTCAACAAAAAAACTCAATATATACTCCATCAGAAGACACAAAGGGGTACATCAGTGATGCAGATTTAAATTTCACTAAAATGTTTTGAACATTATTTTTTTTTCCCAATTTATTGATGCTGTATTGAAAGCATTACACCCTTATATTCCACTGACTGAGGATTTTATTTCCTGATAATTCTGCATGAATATAATGACTTACCTTTGTGATTGTCGTTGTT
>JBBPDH010000124.1:3154651-3166210 GCA_037974565.1 Clupeocharax schoutedeni
TTGCATTTTGTGTTTTTCAGTTAAATAAAAGGCTATTTTTGCTACATATTTAAACATTGAGGATTTCTTTAAAAAAAAGTCAAAGTCTCGTCTCATTCTCGTGAACCCAGTCTCGTGTCTCGTCTCGTCTCGTGGGAAAAGCGTCTCGTCACACCCCTAACACACACACAATAACTCACCTGTAGAGGGTTGCACATCACCAACATCATCTGGATACACCTATGAAGAGAGAGGAGAGAGGTGATTTGATTCCTTTAGGTCCTGAATGGTGACATTTTGCCTTTTTCATACAAGTTTCAGAAACCAAGCAAAGCAAGTTTACTTGTTTCAATTTAGTGCGGATTGAAGTGTGAGAGTTTTTAATAAAAGAATATCGTTACTTTTTTTCCAATTCATTAATCAATGTCATTCAGAGCGTTTAGATGTCTGGTTCCCATCACCATCACTGTGAACAATTCTGACATGATGGTAACCTCACAGAGTTATAACAAATGGTAAGAAATGTTTTACCGAAATGTAGGTGGTTTTAGCCTAAAGCCTGTTTTCTAATTATTTAATGGCAAAGGCATATATGCAGGGTGCATATGTAGAGGAAAGTAGTGCATTTTTCCAGATATGGCACCATTTTACAATTAGCAGCATTGCATATAAGAACTTATATGTTCACTGGTAAACTAGTACAGAAAATGGCTATATTTGCCTTTTCAACAATAGGACAACCAATGTAAAGAAATCCCTACATTTCGATACAATGAACCATTTCACCATCAAACACTAAAAAAACATTAAAAAAACAAGCGTTTCATCAAACACTTTCAATGACTTAGTTTACACTTCAACAATTAGGTTTTGCAGAAAGTCTGAAAAAGAAAATCATGGAAAATGCTCTTTTAGCATGTAGTTTGCATGATACCAGTTGTTGGGCTGTGTGCTTACATTGTTTGTTAGCAGCTTTATTTGTGCAGATCCAGTGCAAAACTAAAGGAACTTAATTCTGACACCAAACATGTCTCAACTAATCAACTACATTTGCACTAAGGAGAATATTGCACAATGGATTTTCACGGAATGATCACTTCAGGCTAGTAAAAAGCCTACAAACTTCTTTTAGCCAAAGCCCTACTTCCTAAGCCGCTGTACTTCAGTTCCAGTGTTGAAAGATTGCATCATTGTATCTGTTTATGTTTTCCCATTGTAGCACATTTCACCAAACCCCCAGTCCAGGTAATGTGCAATTTCTCCATCACCAGTTACTCTGAGCCCAGTTCCCCAAACACAGTCATAAACATAGTTTACCGTGAAGGTCAATGACTTCGATGGTTTGAAGGAACCACCCTAATGACTCCTAAAATGACTATACGATGTTCTTTTATGACAGTGCCTTTGGGATGTTTCTGAACTCTCTCCAGTCTCTAATTCCATGTACTCATACTTCCTCAGGACGGTTCGGCTAGTTTAAGAGGGCCAAAAAGTTATAAACAAAAAGCTTACGACTCCTTTTCTACCTCCCAGTGAGCTGGATGTTGATTCTGTCAGAATGTTGAATGTGTGATAATCTCCCTATTCATCTCCGCTGAGCAGGGGAGGGGGTGGGAGGGAAGGGAGTGTGCTGTGATTTTGGACGGAGCCCTTTTCTCTTTCCTTCTCTGTCTGCCATCTTTAATCTCCACACTTTGGGAGAGGAAAAAGCTGACATTTGAAGCATAGCTCGCATTTGAATGGAAACTTGGATAGTGGTTCGTGCGAGAAACCTTTGTGCTGTGTTGAGAGTGAACAGCCACAGACCAGTGCAGGTCTGTGAAGGTGATGTGAGAGGCCAAGAGCCCTTCAGTCAAGCCTAATGATGCCCCAGCAGTGCTCTCGAGTTCCCCTCGGGGTGTATGATCAGAACAGCTTTTGCGGGATATGTCAGAGCTATGCCTGATGAAGGAAGCCTTGGCCTAAGTCCAACAGCTGTCCAACCTAGATTAGAAACATAGTTGAAAGCATTCTGCAAATGCTGATTTTTGATTTAAAAAGTCCTTGACGACAGAAACATTGTCTAATCAACTGTATAAAAGAATAGTTCAGCAAAGAATCAAACTAACAACATTTTCCCCCTTTCTTCTCTTTTATAGCAGATCCTTTGCATAATTGATAATTTTTTGATTTTGCATAGGGCTTGCTTTTATGGTTATCGTACTTTGTAACAAATTGTCTTCTACAAAAATGAAACAAAAAAATAATGACAACAGTAATGACCCCTGCACTTTTGTTGATTTTTAGAAATAACAGTATGTCATGCAACATTTGCACAAAGCAATTTTTGGGGATTTATGCTGCATTTACCTGTTACCTACATTGTCTTTGTTGATAAAGAAACCATTTGGGACGCCAATCACATCTTGACTGATCAATTATATTTGGGGATTATATAATCCCCAATTGTGTTTTTGCAATTGTGTAAATTGCATAAACACAGTCTGTATGCAGGGTATCCGAGGGCTCTTAAAACTCATTTACAGGCCGAACTATCTAGTAGAGATTCCACATTTTACAGCAGGACATAGTGCATGTACCTCAACTAATCATAGCTTGTTTGATGCAAATAACATGTGCTGTTCATCAACTGGAAGTACACAACAGTATAGCGTATTTGCACTGAAACACCAGTGGTCTCTGACATTAGGTCTATTCAGGGACCTATTGTCTCTGTGCACGCCTATAGAACTCCTGAAGCACTGATATTGTTTCTCACACCATACAACATACTATATAAATACAGACAAATTTCAGGCTTCAAGGTGGCCTTTACTACTGTTTTACTTCAGAAACCATGCCAACAGCTACAGGTTGCACAGCACCAGCTGTTGTAATTTGAAGAGTATGTGATTTTTCAAGCATACAATGCAAAACTGATGGCCATGAGCTTCCATTACGTCTGAGCTATATTTGTCTTGTAGCTCCAGAGCAAATCTAAAGACGCAAATATAGGATGCAAAACATGTCTTTGCTGTCCCACACTCTTCAAAGTAAAGGTGCCAGAAAGGTTGCTTTGCATGATGCTCCTGGAAGGACAGTGTCCAGTATCGTTTGGCAGTTCTTCTACTCAAGCACACCTGCAGCCCTGCCATGGAAGAACATATTATATTTGGCTCTCTTAATAATATTCTAGTGGATGGATCTTGAAAGAAGAAGGAACCTCTTTTATAGAGTTCCCTATAATAGATAGGTTCTCTGAAGAACCCTTTCATTGGTGAAGCACATGTACATTGTGTGAATATATGCCCATTCACAAGCATGGTTCTTCAAGGAACTAAAATGATTCATTTATGACAGTAGTTCTTCAAGCCATAGAACTGCTTAATTATGGTATGCGCAATACAAAAGCCACCAGTGTGACTTTGATCCATACGGTGCA
The DNA here is from genome assembly GCA_037974565.1 of Clupeocharax schoutedeni. Taxonomy (NCBI): domain Eukaryota; kingdom Metazoa; phylum Chordata; class Actinopteri; order Characiformes; family Alestidae; genus Clupeocharax; species Clupeocharax schoutedeni. The sequence continues at coordinate 3,158,052 of JBBPDH010000124.1, forward strand.
GTGTGTTATGAACCTAATAGAGTTAAAAGCCAACTTTGAAGTTCTGGCCAACAGTGGGATGGAGCAAAGCAGGAATAAACGGATCCCTGATTAGCTTTCAAGGCTCGATCCTGCTGAGATCTCTTTCAGTTAGGCATGAGAAGGGTGTGTTGTGGTGTAATGAAGTGTATCAGAGTGTATATGCCAATGATATGAGTGCACAGGGATGTGTGTTGCGCATGGTGTAAGTGCACACATTGCGCACATATGCCCTGTAGTGAGATGTGTGTACACATGTTCCAGAGGTAGGGTGTGCCTTGTTCAAGCCGCTGGTCTGCCCACCAAGCAAGTAAAACCTGAGGCTGATCCCATAATCCCACTGCCCTGCGTCTGGCAACTTACTGCACACAAACAATTCATCGGAAGCCTCCCCTCTTGTTTTTCCTCCCTTGCCCCCCTTTACTTCACCCGTATTCGTCATACATTCTCTTCCCCTTGCCTTTATCTCCTTCTACACCCAGCATTTGGCAAATGTGTGAATGAGCGCATTACAGAATGAGATTTTCTCCCTTCCCTTGTCTCGTTCCATCTCTCACTGACTTGGTCTTGCTCTGTTTGTGTCTCCATCTCTCTGGGTGGCGCGGTCAGTGTGATGTCAGCGCTGAAACAGAGGGGCAGCAGGAGAGGGGAGCCAACTGACAAGGCCGGCAAAAAGAAATAAAGAGAGACAGAGATACAAGCAAAGGACTCCTCTCATCATTTCCGCCTTTCCTCCCTACCAGCGACCTCCTGACCTCTCAACGGCTGAGTATGTGTGCAAATGTGTGAGAGTAAGGGAGAGGGTGACAGTAAAGTCAGTTTTGGGCGTCCTTAAGAAGCCTCGCAATTCCAGCAGTGCTGCATCAGTGGGAATCCAGTCATTCTCTCACACTTATATCCAGGCATTCAGTCACTGATCGCTGACGTAATAGGGCACCAGACAGTTAGCACAGGGAGATTCCTAGTCAGTTATGCTCTGAGCAGCCATGCAATTTGCTTTGAATTGTGGCTGGGCTGGGGCTTTGGAGCAATATTAATGATATTTGTGCAAATGCGATAAGCCAGTAGTCTATGATTTATACGGAATGATTCAGCTGGAGCCGCTTACATGTTTACATCCTAAAATCACACCTCATTATTACATCACTTCCATGGGGTCAATGGAGACATGGAGAGTGGTCGGAAAAACACAGGGAGCCGTTCCAGAAAAGAGCAGAATGGGAGAGATATGAAAGGAATTGAACGAGTGTTTCTCATCTCATGTTTTTTTTTTTGTTGTTTTTTTTAAATCCCTCTCTTTCTCTCCCTTCCTCTCTTGTTTCCCTGTCTGGTGGTAGGAGGAAGAGGAGCCTCCCCCACACTGTCCTAGCCACGAAGAGATATGGGGAGAGAGTGAGAGCAAGAGATGGGGAGAGAGAGAAAGAGAGAGAGAGAAGCAGACGGGGAAAATAAGGGAGAGACAGAGAGTGTCTCAGCAGCTGGCAGCTGCTGCAAGGCACACACGCAGATGCTCAACACACACGTATACTCCCCTCCATACATCTGTAATGAGGAACATACACACAAGCACAAATCACTTCTTTTCACATCAAACATTTCTGGACACACATATAACACACACTGACACCCCTTTTGTACTGTATATCAGCTTTATCATGACAAGCAAAGTTACACAATCTGTTTCCTCATAAATCAAATGTATCATACACACACAGGTGATATCCAAGCGAAACAATACACAACACATCAAAATATGCCACCCATAATGCCTTACATCAATCCCTGGTAATCCCTGAAGCACACGTGTACTATAAACATTTACCAAACTGCATTCTGTAAGAAATCAATCAGATACACCACACGCTCCCCTGTCTAGCTGCACTTCAGCTTGGGACCCAACTCTCCTAGCAGCTAGCCTGAGGCCGTCCTGCTCCCCTGTTAAAAACACAACATCCCGTGACCGAGACCAACTCATTACAATTTATAAGTACCAGCTCATTAAAATATCTTCCCTACTTAGAATATCAGTAATGTTTAATATTTTGTAAGTCTGTAGCAACAACGCTACTTTTAATGCGCTGTAACTTCTAGAAATGGCCCATTATTCAATTTAACTGTAAATGCTTCCATCTGACCAAAAAGAGAATCCTATTTGGTCTGAAATGGATTTGGAAAATGTAAATAATTTTAATATGAAGATGATTCCCCAAGGAAAATTTGTAGGTCGTTTTACCAAATTAAAGTTTACAGAATTAGAGTTTATATATTGCAAAAAAAATCTTGTTTAGTGAATACGTAAATCCACATTGATGAGTCACTTCATTAGGTACACCTACCTTGCACGCACATCCACTGCCCATTTTATCAGCTTCACTGATTATACAGGACCACTTTGTAGTTAACGGAATATCTTAGCCCTTCTTTACCCTGTTTACCAAAGGTCAGGATCACCAGGGCTCAGAGTGCAGGATTATTCTCAGCGCAGCAGTGGTACCAACATGGTAATGGCACACAGTGTATTACACTAATCAATGCTGCTGTGTCCAACCTCATTTTTGGTCCACCTGGAAGATGTAATGTTATTGATGACAGTTAATCTGATGCTGCAGAGATTGTTGAGTTGGTCAACTTCTGGTCCATCATCAGTGGTCAATTGGATACTTTTGGTCTCAACAAGCAATGACACTAAAGGCATTTAATCAGCATCAGTGGAATTGTGAGCTGTACGGAATAAAGGGGACAAACAAATGATGTAGGTGTACCTAATAAAATGACTTGTAGCAGTGTAGTTAATATACCAATATATTTATGAGATTATTGTCAGAGCACTATAAAATTGTTCAGCACATTGTTAGATGCAAACTGATCTGCATTATTTCATCATTAGAGTTTCAACTGACTTCATATAGGACCTTTTCAGTTTTTAGCCTTGGTACTGTAAACTTTATCTTTTTTTCCATTACAAATTTCAAGCAATTCTCTACAGGTTTCCATGGGATGACAGTGAGATTTATCTTTTGATTCCAAAGTTCCGAAACTTTGTCAGCCAATGTTAGAGCCCCATTAGGCAAATATGTTGCTGTTTAAATAATTGCCTGTGGTTTTATCTGCTTAGAATAAGCTAATGATTTAGTATTTAAGTTATGGATGGGCAAAATGGTGATACTTGATAAACTACGCTATATGCTGATGCTGCCTGTGTTATAAGAAGTAGGAGTGTAGTTTTGCAAAGATCTGAATTAAAATCATACTTAGTTTTGAAGTTATTTTGAAGGTTTGCCATGCTGGGTAAAGAGACTAATATGGTGTTGCTCCTCCTTGTTGTTATTTGTGACTTAAGACAGACACTTATTAGGCAGTCTCACAAACCACAAACATAGCTGTCCACACACATAAACATGGTGTGTTTCAGCTGCCTTTACATGACCAGACCTTTTAACAAATTTCATTCCTCGCTGAAACTAACACTAATTCCAATCCTACTTTTTCTTTCCCTCTCTCTATTTCTTTCATTATCTTTCTCACTCATGAATCGTGCCTTGCGAATCCCCTACAGAGAGAGTGAGAGAGAGAGAGGACAGATCTATTTGGATGCAGAGCCGCATTAGCGAGAGGAAGCCAGACTGGGGGAGCAGGAGAGGAGGAGACAGATGCTTCAGATGTTTGAATGGTGCTGCTGGAAAATTGTCTGAATGAACTGACCTCGTCTCTTTCCATAACAAACCTAGCTGATTCATCCTGTCCTCATGCGGTCCCATACTGGCCCATGTCTGTTCACAGTCTGACGATGTCTCTGGGAATACCTTTACTGGCCATGTATAACTGCAAGCTGCCAATGAAGTTGAAAGGCACTGGCTGTATATCTTACTGGCTATCTTATTTCCTGCAGGGTGGTCGTCTCTGTAGTTCCCCACTGTCTTCCCCTGGCAAACTGACCCAGAACGAACACCTTCTAACCATATAGTTGTGCACAGTTTGTTTATATCCCAGCAGACTGGTTCAATATGTGTGCACTCTGGGAATGTGCTTGCTTGGGGTCAGTGCATATGGGGCGAGTAGTGGTATTTGCTGACAGACTGCTTGCAGCTTAGCGTGCACCTGTGTATGACTGTTCTACACCTGTAGGCACAGACCACATGGGTAGTGGAGTGTGTTGGCCAAGTGCTTGAAGGCACCGTCTGCATATGCCGACCATTCCAGCACCTGTGCGCAATAACATGTTGGTTTACAATACCAAGCGCACACCTGTACATACAGGTCATGAATCAATCGGCGTTGTCCAGTCATCTACGCATACTGCATGTGCATTGATTCATGCTGTCTGGCCAACTGTTACCTACTGGCATTACACAAGAGCAGGAATTTCATATCTAGTACACAGCACCCAGTAATACAAAATGTGCACAGTCTGCTGAATTGCATTTTATTGACTCCAGGTGATTTAAAGTCGGAAATCTAAGTACACTACTCTCGTAGATCATTCATAGCACAGCGGTTACGCTGATATGCTGGAGTTTTTAAACACAGTCCGCTTGCTGTCTCTTTAATCAGAAACATCTAACCTTTTTGGTCCATATTGCAGTTATTGATAATAATTTATCTGACAGTGCAGTTATCTACAGTTTCTAAACATAAGACACTACTAGGTAGATAGTTTTGGTGGACTGTTCTCAGCCAAGGAGAAACTCCATCAGACTTCGACACTGAAACCCCAGTAGAACTGATCCATTACCTAAATAATTCCTGCTCATTGGTTGTCCAGTAAATTTCCTGACCATTGATGAATGGGGTCAGAGAGGTCACAAATGATGCAGAGAAACAGATGGATAACAGTCTGTAATGGTGTACTATATAAGATATGGTCAGTGGAGCTAAAAATATGCAAATTTAGTGTAGATACAAGGAAGGTGTACCAAAAAAAGTGTGTTGTGTATATGCACCACGATCATTTAACAACACTGTGTAGATATTGTATTAGTAGTTTTTTTTTCAGCCTGATGTATGTGTGCATATCTGAGAAGTCGGAAACCTATTACATCCCTGGACAGTGTAATTTATGGATCTACTGATGCTTCCATATATATGTGCTCTTTGCTGTAGAGTCTGTAATGCATGCTCATGCATGCCCACTGCATTAACAAACATGATATATAACGCATTCATATATCCAAGTACATCATTGATCATTTTTACACCTGTGCAGTCCTGGCAGTTGGCGAGCATTAAACTCATACTGAACTACTCCTGGCCGCTATGCACAGGGTGCTATCCATATTATAATTGCAATCATGCATACTATCTTCATATTTATGCGCACTACTCACAGATGTATTAGCACTGGCTGCCTGCTATGTTGTATGTATGCTTCATGTACCTGCCAGCGCTGGCAGCGCAGGTGAAAACGGCTCTGAGCTTGGTAAGAATTCTCAGCTGTTCAAACAACACTATTACGCTGAATGAGGGAGAACACTGAAAAAGAAGAAGCAGAAGAAGAAGAAGACTGGGGGAAAAAAAACCTTTCGGCTGCAACTTCGGATTCTCCCTATCCCTCCCAAACCACACTGAGCCTGCAGTCAGCCAGAGAGAGAGGGAAAGGGGAATAGAAGAGAGAGGGAGGGGAGGACAGGAGACGGGGAGAGAGAAAGAGAGTAGCTGGGAGCTCTTACTCTACAGTGTTCTGTGGTCGGGAGCCAAGACAAGCAAGCCGGCGTGACATCATCAGACCTGAGACAGGATTTGTCCTAAAGGCGTTTGTGTGTGGAGTCAAGCTCGGCGAGGTGGAGTTCTATCCCAAATCACCCCTAACGCTCTTAGCTCTGCGCCCTTGAAGCACAGTTCATTCTCTTCCAGGCCTCCTCACAAACATTTTAACCACCTATCTTGGGTCGAGGCAATATGGCAGCCTCTGGAGCCAGCTAATCAGCTTGCAATGTAGTGTTACTGCCACATTACACAGTACACCTTTCACATCTGCGAGGCAGGCCTAGGCCAAGGGCCTGAAGGAAGGAGTTGGGTCTGGATTGCACACACGAGAGACAAGAGTGATGAAATACAAGGGTTCAGTTGAAATGGATGGATTCTATTCCACCTCTCTCAGGCTGTGTAGAATTGGGCCTGAGTAGTGCACATGTGGCAGGGTCTGTATTGTTTGTCCAGTGATTCCCAGTTCTGGTACTGGAGTATTCCTGACATTCACATTTTAGTGTTTTCCCTGCTCTGTAAACTGATTCAGGTCACCACCTAATTAACATCCCTTTCCAGAGCTGAACTGTGCTTGTCAGGATTTGTTGACACTGCAGGACTAATTTGCTTTTTAAATGTGTTTTAAAAGTCTTTTTAGACAGATTTCAGGTTACAAAACACCAAATCAGATTTGAATGGTCAGACTTGCATAGCCACATTGGTTGTCATAGCAAACACATGCACAGCTCCACTTAATAAAAGTGAACCATTTGCCAACCATTTGTAAGCTTAGATATTGATGTGCACTATTCCTAGTTACCAGAACAAATGAGATATTTTACTTATTTCACTTTTTATCAATGAAAACATGACGTCAGATTAGGATGCCTCTACAATTAATACTCAGGCTTAAACATTTGCTGAAAGTTCCTGTAAAATTACAGTGAACAAAGTAAAATGTGCTGATACGCAATGTTCAGCACCAACTTTGTCTGGTGTGGCTTGAATCTGAATGAGAAAATTTGGGATTTCGAGTGGCTTTTTGCTAATCAGGGTGAAAAAAATCCGTCATCTTCATATTAAATTTGATTTGAACTGCCTGTCTGAACAAGCCCTTACAATAGGGAAATTACAAAATAATGCAGGGCTGTGGTAACCCAGGACCACTGGTTTACACAAAAAACACAAACTGTCCACACTGGCACTGCAAGAGAGGCGCACATTCACAAAAAATCCTGTCAAACGTCACCCAACCTTGATCTGTTCAGAGTGACCTCAGTCTGCGCTCTAGTAACTCTAAGCTAATTGTGCACGAATGTCTGGGAATCCTAGAAGGCAGTTTGAGCTTAGATGTGTTGTCTGTGGCAGCAGTTTCCTGCTGGAGAGCTCCACTAGACGTCTGCTGCTCTCGCCCAGTGTCTCGCTGGCTTTCTGTCTACCCAGACAGCAGATAAGGTGCCAGTTCCATGCCTGTTAGCTCAGATATCCTTGAACATTATTAGATAATTTGGGGGGCTCAGTGGAGAGAGGGAGAGAAGCGAAGGGCAGACGGCAGTTCCCTGCCTGTCCAGGGAGGTTATGAAAGTCCTGGGTGGAGCAGGTTGTCAGCAGCTTCTCCTCCTCTGTCCTGCATTCAGGTTGGGAAAAGGAAGATAACTGGCACCCACAAAAGAAAGGGGTTCTGATAGAAATAAAGAGACCCAGCATGCACCCTCCTGGGGCACATCTCGGAGTTTTGTTTTTGCTGTGTGCCTGTTCTTACCTGAGCCACCAGCCTGATTGACACCGGTGGCCATGGTAACCCAGAGGGGGTGATGTCACCTCATCATTATGTATGCAAGACTTACATTTAGTCACGTCAAGTGAAGCGTGTAGCAAAACGGCCAGTTCCATAAAAACTGCTGCTGTTTTCCCCTCCCTTTCTTTTTCTTTCACACAGAGTAAATGTTTTAAGTATTACAGCTTAGGAAAACCATTCGTGTTTAACACACATTTACAGCCATTCAGCATTAGGTAATGACTCACAGCGTTAATGACTTACAAGACAGCCAGCGTGGAGAGAAAGGACCACATCGCTCCCTGCCTCTGCGTCCCGGTCGCTCCGTGCGCCTTTTTGTTTGTTTGTTTGTTTGTTTGTTTGTTTTCTGGGGAGGGAGGAGTAGGAGGAGGTTGGCGAAGGAGAGTTCAGCGCAGCTTCTCCAGCTTACAGCCTCACGTGCCGATCCAACGGCCGGGATGGAACAGGGAACAGGAATGGCCACAAGGTCACGAGGTCAGCGGAGGCTCCCGCCGGCGCCCGGCGGCGCGCATTGCTTCCCCTGGAGAAGGAGGAGGGTCGTTTGCGCGCGCGCTTGCTGCTGCTGGGCTGCAGGAGCGAGGAGCGCGCTGTGCGGTGTGTGTGTGTGTGTGTGTGTGTGTGTGTGTGTGTGTGTGTGTGTGTACCACAAAGAGAACAAAGG
>JBBPDH010000124.1:3265277-3275881 GCA_037974565.1 Clupeocharax schoutedeni
CGGCCAAACAAGAACAGAAAACTGAAAGCAGTGGCTTGTAACCCCGCTGACTGCGATGTAGTTTCACGCTAGAATAGTGACTGTATACAAGAACGCGAGGGGGCGAGGCGACCGTAACAATGTTCACATACATTTGATTTAGTAGGATGGTTAAATCTGTATTTGCTGATCGCAAATGCGCTGGTTTCAGTCACCTTTTTACTGAGCGTCATCAATTTAACAGCAGTGAAATGCTACAAGACAGACAGCACTTTGCGGCAGCGCCCCAGTCATGACCACACGCCCTGGAGCTGGTCTTATTCCAAATCAACTCAGTAGTACGACGTCTGTTTTTGCTCTGACACTCTGAAGAGTGACGTAGTGGTTTTTCGTGCACCATTTTTGCCCGTGTATGCGAAACCGATCTGTTGTTGTTGTGCTGAAGCACACGTTTTTGGTAAAAAAATTTTTGCATGGTGACGCAAGAGGTCGTCTTTTTTATAGTTCTTAACAAAATAAAGGTAAGGCTATAAAACAAAAACACCCAGAAAGATTCTTACCAATTTTCAAAATTCTTACCGGTAAGATTCTTACAGATTTTATAATTCATTTTTTGCTAATTATTATTTGTTTGTTTGTATGTATTTAAGGTATAATTTTTTATTGGTGTTTAAGTTTTTGTGTACGTTTGTTATATTTTGCATTTTTGCTCTCAGACACTGTAACATGATATGGGCTAGTCAAAATCCATGCCCTTGTCCATGAGAGGCACTTGATATTTCTTGTTTGATCAGTTTATTAAGTTTACTATATCACAAATATTTTTATTTTACCGGTGTCGAATTTCATTAAGTAAATTTAATAAAGTAAATTTAATAAAATTAAAATTTCCTCTACACATAAACCTTAAACTCAGAGAAACCTTAATCTCAACTTCAGTCAACAGCCCAAAATTAATCTTAACACATTTTTCTGTTAGTAGTGAATTGAATTAAACAGATTCCTTGTTAACATTTCAAGCATTGGGATAAGATATGCGAGAGCAGCACAATAAAAGATAAGAACATAGCTTATATTTCTCAAAACTGGAAAAAAAAAATGGTTTACTTTAATGCACTTCCAACCGTTAGAGTGTTGTCAACTATCAGCCAGACATGCAGTATAAGCAAATTGCACTTAAGAATTGCAATATGGAACAATGCTTCAACAGGGCACATGGAGTCGCTGTAGACCATGGAAGTCAAAACCATGTATGTGTTCTTTAAGCTCCTCCTAATGGGTGGCTAAAAGAGGAGGAACGTGGTTCTTTATGCTTTGTTCGGTGTTGCGGACACAGTAAGGGATTGATTATGTACTGATTTCGAATTATTGGATACTTTTTGCAGAAATCTCTAAAATAAAATGAAAACGTTTGAATGCGTGCCTTTCTAAAACTTCATCTACCATTATGGCTTTTTGTGCACGATGGGATACGGTATGGATTTTGTTTGTCCGGTTGCTTTGTTTCCTGGACGTGTGTGCTGCACAGACGTCATACTCAGTCGCTGAAGAGGTCGATAAAGGAACCGTTCTGGGAAACATATCAAAGGATTTACACATAAATGTACATGAACTCCAGGCGAGAGGACTTCGGATTATGTCGGGACACAGTAAGAAATATTTAGATGCAAATGTAAAAACGGGAGTGCTGTTTGTCAGTGAAAGAATAGACAGAGAGGAGCTGTGTGGTAAGGCATCCAAGTGCTTGATGAATATTGAGGCCATATTAAACAACCCTATGCATCTACAACGAGTGGAAGTAAATATTTTAGATATAAATGACAATGCACCTTCCTTCCATGAATCATCGTACACCCTTAATATTACAGAATCCGCATATACAGGTGAAATATTTCCTTTGCCAGTGGCAACTGATGCAGATTCAGGCATTAATTCTATTAAGAGCTACAAGCTAAGCCCGAATGAACATTTTTCTCTGGATGTACAAAGCGGGGGAGAGCAGAGTGTATCTGCAGAATTAGTCTTACAGAAAGCTTTAGACCGTGAAAAACAGTCTATGATCCAGCTCACTCTGACGGCTGTAGACGGAGGAAAACCTCCTCGATCAGGCACACTGCACCTAGTGATAAATGTTGAAGATGTGAATGATAACACTCCTGCTTTCACTAAACCGCTTTATAAAGTCAGTGTGCCTGAAAACAGTCATTTTGGAAGCACTTTAATTAAACTAGAAGCTACAGATTTAGACGAGGGAATAAACGGAGAACTGGTGTACTCTATTACGACTGGAGGTAGTTCAAAGACCTCTGATCACTTTGCCATAGACTCAGTAAGCGGCGAAATTACCATAAAGGGAAAACTGGACCATGAAGAAAATCCAGTTTACGAAATTCGTGCGCAGGCACGAGATAAAGGCACTCCCTCTCGCGTTACACACTGTAAGATACTTATTGAAGTGTTAGACGTTAATGACAATGCTCCAGAGATCACAATGTCATCTGTTATGAGTCCAATAAAAGAGGACTCTTCCATAGGAACAGTAGTGACCTTAGTCACAGTTACAGATAAAGACAGTGGAAAAAATGGAGAGGCCAAGGCGCATATTTTCGGGCCCGTTCCGTTTAAACTGAAACCATCTTACAAAAATTACTACTCTTTAGTTGTCGATGGTCCTTTAGACAGAGAGAGCAGGCCTCAGTATAACATTACTATTAGAGCCATAGACGAAGGGAACCCACCTCTATCCAGCATAAGAGCAATCATTGTGGACGTGTCAGACATAAATGACAACGCGCCGCACTTTCCAGAGGCCGTCATTAATGTTTATGTGAAAGAGAACAGTCAAATAGGAAGTGTTATTCATACAGTATCTGCTTTTGATCCTGACGTAGGTGAAAATGCAAGGGTATCATATTCACTAATACCACATCCTCGACCACTATCATCATTTGTAAATATAAACTCTGATACTGGAGATATTTACAGTCTACAGACCTTTAATTATGAAGAAACGAAAACGTTTCAGTTTAAGGTCCAGTCCACAGACTCTGGAGTTCCTCCTCTGAGCAGTAACGTGAGTATAAACGTTTTTATTCTGGATGAAAATGATAACAATCCCATGATCCTCGCGCCCTATTCTGAGCACGGTCCCGTCAACATCGAGAATATCCCCTATTCTGCTGAAGCAGGCTACTTTGTGACCAAGATCAGAGCTGTAGATGGAGATTCTGGTTATAATGCGCTGCTTTCTTATCACATCTCTGAACCCAAAGGAAACAACCTGTTCCGGATCGGGAGCAGCAGCGGGGAGATCAGGACTAAGAGGAGAATGAGCGACAACGACTTGAAAACTCACCCGCTGCTTATTTTGGTTTCTGATAACGGAGAGCCCTCACTGTCAGCCAGTGTGTCGATTGATGTTGTCGTTTTTGAAAGCACAAGTGACATCCAGACTCAGTTCAAACATGTTCCGATGAAGGACGAGAGCTTCTCGGATTTAAATCTGTATTTGCTGATCGCCATTGTGTCGGTTTCCGTCATCTTTTTACTGAGCGTCATAAGTTTAATAGCAGCGAAATGCTGCAGGACAGACAGCACTTTCAGCAGGTACAGTGCACCAGTCATCACCACACACCCTGATGGAAGCTGGTCTTACTCCAAATCTACTCAGCAATACGACGTGTGTTTTAGTTCTGACACGCTGAAGAGTGACGTAGTGGTTTTCCCTGCGCCGTTCCAGCCCGCAGATGCGGAACTGATCAGTTTTAATGGAGGAGACACTTTTAACAAAACCCAAACTCTCCCTAATAAAGAGAAGGTAAGGTCCACGTATAATTTACGAATATTTAATACTAATGTTAATTCAGTTTTTATTCATCCCGAATCTCTTCATGCATTTAATTATCCCTATCTCTCATAACCATTGCTAGACATATAAGTATTTTTCCGTCATATGTATGTTTTGGATTTTACGACATTCACAGTAAAATAAGCAAAATGAAATAAGGCATTGCATTATATTACAGTGTTTTCTAACATTTTCTTTTAAACCTTGTTCATGCCTTGTAGCTGCCGTGCTAGACCCGTTTCGCTGAAATGACTTGGACATGTTGTTTTCAGTAATACAGTGACGTGGAGTCTACACTTTACTTAGTTATCTCATTACACTTTTGTTTGTAAGTAACGTTTCTTCTCTTTAAAGTAACTAAGCAAACAAAAATGCTGAAAGAACATTTAGCTTCTAGATCTGTCAAATTCAGCAAAGTTGTTTACATACAGCATATTTTATCAGATTAATTCGTTTAATTATATACCAAAATTTGATGATGCTTATTATGAACAACAAAATTATTACTGTGGGGGTTTTTTGTTCATAAAAATAATAAAATAACAAAAATAATAATAAGAAGAAAAGTAAGAATAAGAATAATGATGATGATTATTATAACCATAAGCATATTAGGAAGAAAAAGAATAACAATAGTAAGAAGAATAAGAATACGTATATTAATACTTTTTTGCATTTATCTATCCATCTATTTATTTGCTTGTTTCTTTGCTTGATTTAGATGTTTGAGGCATTTTTTTAATTAAACAACCCAATTTAGTTTACAATACTTACTTGAAATACACCGCACTACTTGATCAGGACAATGTGGCCAATGAAAAAAAACGGACGCGTGGTGTCGCTATAGACCATGGAAGTGATTCATCATAGTTTTATTATCAGGCTCCACCTCTTGGGTGGTTATGAGAGACGCTAAAAAGGATCTCCGGGCTTTGTTCGTTGTTCACGGAATGGTGGCATCATAGCGAAGGACTCGCTGTTTCCGAGACACGCAAAACTGGAAATATTCACACAGAAATTATTTACGTTTGATTGTAATGTTTAGATGTTGTGCTTCCTGAGTCCGTGTTCGCCGAAATGGGCCGGTCAGTGTTTCGGGAAACACTATGGATTTGGTGCGCTGGACTGCTTTGTTTACTGGACCTGTGCAAGGGGCAGATATCTTATTCGGTCTCCGAGGAGGTTGATAGAGGGACATTTGTAGGAAATATAGCAAAGGATTTAAACATGAATATACATGAATTGGAGTCGAGAAGTCTGCGCATTGTATCGGGACACAGTAAGAGATATTTTGATGTGAATGTGAAAAAGGGAGTGCTGTTTGTCAGTGAGAGAATAGATAGAGAAGAGCTTTGTGATAAAGCGATAACCTGTTCAGTAAACATAGAAGCTATATCAAATAGTCCTGTGACACTCCACAGAATAGAAGTAAATATTTTGGACATTAATGACAACCCCCCGTTATTCCACGAAAAATCATACAATGTTAATATTACTGAGTCAGCCTATAACGGAGAAAGATTTCCTTTACCGGTAGCTGATGATGCAGACGCAGGGGACAACTCAATAAAAGCTTACAAATTGAGCCAAAATGAACACTTTTCTCTGGATCTACAAAGTGACGGAGAGCAGGCCATGTCTGCAGAGCTAGTGCTGCAAAAAGCTTTAGATCGAGAGAAACAGCCTATGATTAAGCTCACACTGACAGCTGTAGACGGAGGAAAACCTCCCAAATCTGGAACCATGGTTATCGTCGTCAATGTGGTGGACGTGAATGATAACACTCCGGTTTTTAGCCAACAGCTTTATAAGGTTCGTGTTTCAGAGAATAGTAATGCTGGCACCACGCTGATACGCCTCACGGCTACAGACTTGGACGAAGGCGTGAATGGTGAAATTGTATATTCCTTAATAGAGGGTCGAAGCTCAACGCCACCTGGGTTGTTCAAAATAAACCCAGAAAATGGTGAAATAACAGTACAGGGGAAATTAGATTATGAGGAACATGCTGCGTATGAAATCCGGGCGCAAGCAAGGGACTGCGGGCATTCACCTCGTAGCACACACTGTAAAGTTCTAGTGGAGGTTATTGACGTTAATGACAACGCACCGGCTATTTATGTGACATCTTTAACAAGTGAAGTAAATGAAGATTCCGCTTTGGGGACAGTGGTCGCTTTAGTGAGCGTCACAGATAAAGACAGCGGGAAAAATGGAGTTTCAAAGGTTGATTTATTAGGATCTGAAAAGTTTAAGCTGACATCTTCTTACAAAAATTACTATTCTCTAGTTGTTGATGGCTCACTAGACAGAGAGAGCGAGACTATGTATAACGTCACCATTAAAGCGACCGATGAGGGGATCCCACGTCTCTCCAGTAGCTCTGTAATTACTGTACGTGTCTCTGATGTGAATGACAACGCACCGCGCTTTCCAGAGTCAAATATTAATATTTATGTGAAGGAGAACAGTGAGATAGGAGTTGTTATTTATACAGTATCTGCTTTAGATCCTGATGTAGGTGATAACGCCAGAATCACATATTCATTACTAGAAATTTCTAAAGTCGCTCCGGTAACATCTATATTGAATATAAATTCTGAGAGTGGAGATATTCACACTCTGCAGTCTTTTAATTATGAGGAAACGAATATTTTTCAGTTAAAAGTTCAAGCCACAGACTCTGGTTATCCTCCTCTGAGCAGTAACGTGAGTGTGAACGTTTTTATTCTGGACGAGAATGACAACAGTCCCGCGATCCTCGCGCCCTATTCTGAACACGGCTCTGTCAACACCGAGAACATCCCCTATTCTGCTGAGGCGGGCTACTTTGTGGCCAAGATGAGGGCTGTAGACGCCGATTCAGGTTATAATGCGCTGCTTTCTTATCACATCTCTGAACCCAAAGGAAACAATCTGTTCCGGATCGGGAGCAGCAACGGGGAGATCAGGACTAAGAGGAGAATGAGCGACAACGACCTGAAAACTCACCAGCTCCTTATTTTGGTTTCTGATAACGGAATGCCTTCACTGTCAGCCACTGTCTCCATTGATGTTGTGGTTGTTGAAAACACAGGTGACATCCAGACTCAGTTCAAACCTGTTCCAATGAATGAGGAAAGCTTCTCGGATTTAAATCTGTATTTGCTGATCGCAACTGTCTCCGTTTCAGCCACCTTTTTACTGAGTCTCATAAGTTTAATAGTAATTAAGTGCTGCAGGGCAGACAGCACTTTCAGCAGGTACAGCGCCCCTGTCATCTCCACACACCCCGACGGGAGCTGGTCTTTCTCTAAATCTACTCAGCAGTACGACGTGTGTTTTAATTCTGACACGCTGAGGAGTGATGTTGTGGTTTTCCCTGCGCCATTTATGCCTGCAGATGAGGAACTGATCAGTTTTAATGGAGCTAACACTTTTACCACAACACAAACGCTCCCTAACAAAGAGAAGGTAAGCAATGCATTTTAGTTGCATGTTTTATATTTGTTTCTGGTTTATCTCCGGGGTGTTAACTGAAAGCCATTCTCTCTATTAATTAATGTTCTTTCAAGCATTAATTAATACTGCCTGCGTTAAATACTTTGCCATTTTTTGATAACAACTTTCGAATGTATTTCATTCTGCTTGATATTATACAACAATCGTTCTTTTCATTGTATTTCGTATTTGTCTGGGGCTGTATCTTTCGTCTTTTGCTAGAATAAGATATCATGTTTGTAGTTTACAGTGTACTATTCTGTTCTCCAAGTAACAATAGTGAAATGTCGCTGTCCATCGTGCTGATTTGTTTCTGTGAACTTTTTAGCTGCAGTTTGTATTAATGCTGATTATTTTTTTAACCCTTATAAATTGATCAAGTATTTCGATAATCTATGTAATTTGAGATATGGGCGTTTTTATTCTCTGTAATAATATTTAATTATCTGTAAAAATGCATTCTTTTTCTTAAATGTTTATGTACAGCACGTTAATAGTAATTAATCACACTATCCTATTAATTCTTCTGCTTTCATATTTAAACATTGATAATTGGCATTTCTTCTATGTTGTAATATTTTATATGTCCATTTGAAATACCTTTACAGAAAAAGAAAAAAATAAGTAAGTAAACAAATAATATACACTCTTATACTTACAACAAAATATATACAATTACAATGCAGAATCAATAATAGGTCATTTATTTGTAAATAAATGTATAGTATTTTTTAGACCAGCTATTTTGTTATAAACTTTCTGAAAAGGGATAAAAAATAATCGTGCATGTGGTGTCGCTGTAGGCCGTGAAAATGCTAAACGTAACGACGTTATTCGGCTCCTCCTGTCCCTTGAGGTAGGTCGAGAAGAGAAGGGGCGCAGTGCTTTGTTCGAGGAAGCACGGATTAGTAGGATCAATATGAGGGCTCCCTGACGTACTGGATGCTTATTTCGGAATGATTAGTCTGGAATTATTGAAATCATGATGGCAAGACATGAGAATCGTCCTTATTAACACCCATTCCTTCGCAATGATCACTCCTGGAAAAACAGAAAGACTATGGACTCGATGCGTCGCGCTGCTTTGTTTACTAGAATTGTGCGCTTCGCAGATACTGTACACCGTCTCTGAAGAGGTCAGTAAGGGGACATTTGTGGGAAATGTTGCAAAGGATTTAAACATCAACGCGCATGAACTCGAATCTAGAGGACTAAACATACCACCGGGGCACAGGAAACGCTATTTTGACGTGAATTCGAAAACAGGAGTGCTCTTCGTCAGTGAAAGGATAGACAGAGAGGAGCTGTGTGGTAATACAGATAGGTGCGCTGTGAACATAGAGGGTATTCTTAGCAACCCTATGCAGTTGCACAGAATAGAAATAAGTATTTTAGACGTCAATGATAATGCACCATATTTCCGTGATTTTGCATTTGCAGTTAATATTACAGAATCCGCATATACAGGTGAAAGATTTCCTTTGCCAGTGGCAAATGATGCAGATTCAGGCATTAATTCTATTAGGAGCTACAAGCTAAGTCCGAATGAACATTTTTCTCTGGATGTACAAAGCGGGGAAGAGCAGAGTGTATCTGCAGAATTAGTCTTACAGAAAGCTTTAGACCGTGAAAAACAGTCTGTGATCCAGCTCACACTGACGGCTGTAGATGGAGGAAAACCTCCTCGATCAGGCACACTGCAGCTAGTGATAAATGTTGAAGATGCGAATGATAACATTCCTGCTTTTTCTAAACCGCTTTATAAAGTCGGCGTGGCTGAAAACGGTCCTTTGGGAAGCACTTTAATTAAACTAGAAGCTACAGATTTAGACGAGGGCATGAACGGAGAACTAGTGTATTCTATTACGACGGGAGGGATTTCAGTGATCTCTGATCACTTTGCCATAGACTCAGTAAGCGGCGAAATTACCATAAAGGGAAAACTGGACCATGAAGAAAATCCAGTTTACGAAATTCGTGCGCAGGCACGAGATAAAGGCACTCCCTCTCGCGTTACACACTGTAAAATACTTATTGAAGTTTTGGATGTTAACGACAATGCTCCAGATATCACAATGTCATCTGTTATGAGTCCAATAAAAGAGGACTCTTCCATAGGAACAGTAGTGGCCTTAGTCACAGTTACAGATAAAGACAGTGGAAAAAATGGAGAGGCGAAGGCACATATTTCCGGTTCCGTTCCGTTTAAACTGAAACCATCTTACAAGAATTACTACTCTTTAATTGTCGATGGTCCTTTAGACAGAGAGAGCAGGCCTCAGTATAACATTACTATTAGAGCCATAGACGAAGGGAATCCACCTCTATCCAGCATAAGAGCAATCATTGTGGACTTGTCAGACATAAATGACAACGCGCCGCACTTTCAAGAGGCCGTCATTAATGTTTATGTGAAAGAGAACAGTCAAATAGGAAGTGTTATTCATACAGTATCTGCTTTTGATCCTGACGTAGGTGAAAATGCAAGGGTATCATATTCACTAATACAACACACTCGACCACTATCATCATTTGTAAATATAAACTCGGACACTGGAGATATTTACAGTCTACAGACCTTTAATTATGAAGAAATGAAAACATTTCAGTTTAAGGTCAAGGCCTCAGACTCCGGTGATCCACCTTTGAGCACTAACGTGATTGTGAACGTTTTTATTTTGGATGAGAATGACAACAGTCCCGCGATCCTCGCGCCCTATTCTGAGCACGGTTCCGTCAACACCGAGAACATCCCCTATTCTGCTGAAGCAGGCTACTTAGTGACCAAGATCAGGGCTGTAGACGCCGACTCTGGTTATAATGCGCTGCTGTCTTATCACATCTCTGAACCCAAAGGAAACAACCTGTTCCGGATCGGGAGTAGCAGCGGGGAGATCAGGACTAAGAGGAGAATGAGCGACAACGACCTGAAACCACATGCGCTGCTTATTTTGGTTTCTGATAACGGAGAGCCCTCACTGTCATCCACTGTGTCTATTGATGTGGTGGTTGTTGAAAGCACAGGTGACATCCAGACTCGGTTCAAACATGTTCCGATTACGGACGAGAGCTTCTCGGATTTAAATCTGTATTTGCTGATCGCCATTGTGTCGGTTTCAGCCATCTTTGTACTGAGCCTCATTAGTTTAATAGCAGTGAAATGTTACAGGACAGACAGCACTTTCAGCAGGTACAGCGCACCAGTCGTTGCCACACACCCTGATGGGAGCTGGTCTTACTCCAAATCTGTTCAGCAGTACGACGTGTGTTTTAGCTCCGACACGCTGAAGAGTGACGT
>JBBPDH010000124.1:3314593-3326542 GCA_037974565.1 Clupeocharax schoutedeni
AGTCTTTTAAGACCAAAAATAAACAGCCGATTATACGACCAAAAAAATTGTCGTCGACCAATTTTCATATTCGATTACGTCGAATAATCGCGGCAGCACTAGTGAGGACTGTTATCTAGGATAGGAAGGGAGCAAAGCAAGAAGTTACCACAGAGAAATTACCCAATTAAGATGTTTACAACAGAGCATGAACACACACGCATGCGCTAACTACAGAGGACAGTCCCTCTGCAGCAAATTGGTGTTAAGGATCTTGCTCAGGAACCCAGTGGTGGTATGGTGAAGGTAGGATTCAAACCAATGACCTCTTATATTTACATTTACGGCATTTATCAGACGCTTTCATCCAAAGCGACTTCCAATTCCTAATTCCTAATTACTACCCATTAGGCCATCCTAAAGCTATAAGAATACAATTCAGTTTAAAACTGGTGCATTTTATGCACATTGAGTAGCAGAGACATTTGTGGATAGAGATCATTTAAATATGAGACAGATTTAAATCTAATTGCTCAAACCAAGGGAGGTAGTCTGAGGTGCAATTTAGATGAATTGTTACACAATTTCTTTTCCAGTCTTTCAACTGGACACCAGTTTATTTTATACAGCTTTCATCTAATGGGTCTTTAGGTCATTGCAGACACAATGTCATTTGCTGGGTGGATGTTTACATAATTGAGGTATATTTAATTAGTCACTAGCAGAGCAGAAGAATAGTCACTGTGCATGTCACAATCATCTGGATGGAGTGGAGGTATGATTGAGAAGAGTAAGAAGAAAAAAAGAAGAATGAAGGAATGAAGACAGACAAAAGTTATATTACATAAGTTGGACAGATCAAGACAAGGTCATCATTTATATAACAGTTGAGTGAGAAGAAGGTGGGGAAAGAAAAACAGCTAGGGAATGAGTCGGAGAGATATAGAGCGAGAGGGGAGGGGGGAATGCAGTGCAATTACTTGGGTGATGAAAGAGCAATTTGTTCTAATTAAGTCTGGGCTGATGACTGAGAGAGCAAAGAGTCTGCCTATGAAAGAAGCAAGCCCTCTTCAGTTATGAGTCTTGTCTATTGCCAGCCCCCACCATTACCACGCTTACCCCTTTCTCCTCTTCATGCTCATTGATTACCTGTCTAGTCTGAGAAGTTACAGCATAGGTCCTATAGTGTGGACTGGGATGAAGTAGGCTAGGGTGAATCAAGCTGATCATCATCTGATGTGTTGCCTACAAAGTAAACGGGGCAGCATGTTAGGTGTAATTAACAGTAGACAATGGTTTGCAGTTTGTCATTACTGTAAGAAAGGAGGGAGCTTTAGGGTAGGAAAAGTTCTTCCAGATGTTTCACTAAAATGCATTCTGTCTAATTCACAGTGCATTGTGGCTTCCAAAGCATGTCTTCTGTTTGTGCGAGTACTCCTGTTGACACAGGAGATGGGGAAAGCAGACTTAGACTCCCAGAATCATATTAATTTAAAAAAATCTTTTTTCTGGGCTCTACTGTTTTTTTAACATGGTTAAGCTTAGAAAACATGTAAGACAACTTTAGATGACAGGCAAAATATAAACACGAGGCATTTTCAAAAAGCAGTTTACAGATTCTTGTATTATCAATTAAATTATCTTGAATCTTGAATTATGCCAGTTACATTCAGCATATTAGTCAACTTGTATGTGGTTTATAAATGGAATTATCAGAATCTACAGTAACTGAAATGGAAGCATAGCTATGTATCATGGTGAAATGATGCCGTGCATTTCACATACAGTGAGAGTGATAGAGAGAGACAATGAAAGCTGAGGAGAGGTAAAGAAATGAGGAGCAAAGGAAGGGGGCCTGTGACTGCCACTGCCACTGTTGCTAGGGGAGAATAGTAAGAGAGGGAGTGTGAGAGGCAGAGAATGTGTGTGTGTGTGTGTGTGTGTGAGAGAGAGAGAGAAGAGACCATAGGCTTGCAGCATTATTCTCCATCAGTGTCTCTGCCATAGCCACTGGAAAAGGTAGTTTCCATGGCAACCATTCATGCTCCAGAACAGAACGAGGGTGGGGGTGGGGGGTCTGCTGTGTTGCTGTAAAAATCTAAAAACAGGCGTGGCAGGTGAAAGTTGCAGGGAAAGGGAAGGACAGATTAGAGCGAATAAAAGAAAACCCAAACAAATACATATAACAACCAGAAAAAAGTAAATAAATTGTTTAAATATGGCCGACTGAGGTGGGAAGAAGGGACTGAGAGTGTTGCCTACATAGTGTGTTGCTGCAGGGGTATAGGCAGTTTTTTTCTCTATGAATAGATAAGCACACAAATACAACACCTGCTGAGATGACAAAGGAGAGAGAAAGAAAAACAGAAAGATAGAGATTGATATTAGCAGGAATACATGGGCATTCCATTCCTGCCATTTACAGTTCATCACTGCAGACATGCCAACCTATACTGCTCTCTGGCTTCAGGGGCTCTCATTGTGCCATATGCCACACACACCCACACACATACACAAATTCACAAATCCATCACAAAATGCAACCACTAAAAGCAAGGGAAGCAAATGCCTCTGGTCAAATTGTATGTTTTGTTATTGTCTCTACATGATCAGTACACTTCCGCTATAGAGAACAGAGATAGATTAAATATATCATGAGTAATTGTGTACCTATGTATTATTAAGGTACACCTCTTTAGACTAGTGTCTCAAAAAATGCTTAAACTGGCAGACAATGTAACTCGGACAATGTCATTTTTTAAACAAATTAGTATATGTTCTCATTAGACAGACATACATTGTCCATTCACTCCACCCTCTCACGCTTTCTATCTCAAATACACACACACACACACACACACACAGACACTGGTTTCTTGGCTGGGTTTAGAGAAAGCCTGTCCTTGCCATCTGCCACGTTTGATCAGGATTACTGAAGCCAGGTGTGCCATATCCTAGCAGTGACTCACAAATGTGCACAGACACACACACACACACACACACACAATGCTACATGCAATGCCTACACTCAACCCAGTAATCTGCCATATAAAAATATTAATGTAAATTAATAATGTGGGCCCACACACACACACACACACACAGAGGCACAGTCAAATTATTTCTTAGCAAACAGCTTAATTAATACTGATAGCTTAAGCTCACACTACATTTGTATGATCTGTCCTGACTAGTGTGTGGAATACATGGAAGACAGCATGTGCTTAAGCATCAAAGAAGGACTTTCTGGCATTCCTTCATATTCAAATTCAGGAAACCACAATTTGCATGTATTTTGATCCTTTTCTACATGGGTGCAATATGCACACATACACTTGCTTGTATTTGAGCAAGTGTATTTTGAAATTCTTATTATTAGGAATTTCAAAGAAATTCACCTGTTTAGGATGAAATGTTCAACTGATTTGAAGGGCAACTGCTTTTTTAAAAGTGGTATAAGATAAAATAAATACCTAAATCAAATAAACAAATTGCTGGAGAGCAGAGAGCAATATGATAACAGAGACTAACAGAGAGCAATATGATAAAATATGTAGATGTTACACTTGCACACAAGCACACACAGCACACAAAGAGCATTGCTTTTTTGTTCCTCCTCAAAAGGGAGTGGCTCTAAACAATTCAGCAGCTCAGCTCTGTGCCAGATTTCACACTTTCAGGTTTGTGCAGCTAGCAATGCAGTGCACATTTCCTTGCCCTTCATCTCTCCAATTCATCCTCACACAGCACATTATGTAATTCTGCACCACAGAATTGGAGACAGAGCGACAGATGCAGACATTTTCTTGAGAGAAAATACTACAGAAGGTCCACAAGCTAAAACGGATAGAAACGATGATACATAGAGAGGCAGAGAAAAGTAAAAGTGTGGAGAAGATATGCAGGCAGTGCATGGCATCTGACACAATGAAAATGTGGCAGGATTTCCACTTGCCTTAACTGCCTGTTCATTACTGTCATATCACTTATCACCTATCACAGTAATGGCATGCAATTCATATGTAATTTCATCATTCAGAAATAAGCTCACTGATCTATATATATGCACAACTTATATTTACCATTTAACAATGTACCTTTGCTCACAGAAACTAGATGTGTGTGGAATAAAAAAGATATTGTTAATCATTTCTGTTTTTAGCACAATGAGTGGTATCTCTTCAAAAAATTTTTTTTTTTTTTGGTGGAACTAAAAGATGTTTATGAGAATTAGAATTTAAATCATAGGACATTCATAGTTTATAGATAAAAAGGAAGGCTAGGCAGGAGTGGGAGCAAACAAGTGGGGGAAAGAAGTCTTGGTTTTGTTTACAGGTATAACTAAACACCAGTTCAGACAATAAAGATTGTGTCTACAAAGATGCCTTATGTACATCTGCAACAGTCACCCTCCGTCAGGTCTGAGGCCTCCAAGGTTCCTAAACAATCGCCACAGAAGTGGAAGCACACAGTTTCACTCCTATAGGCAATGTCAACGTGCATGACAGGGCAATTTGAAGATGGGCAAAAGCAAAGCCTTATGTCAAGCACAACAGCATACTCAAGGATAATGTCCTTAAGAAATATAGCTTATATTAAGAGTTCATGTTAGAAACCTTTTATTACTGATGATAATTTATGTCCCTTAATTTGAGTGACATGCAGTAAAAGAGGCAAACATCAGTGTGTATCCAGCCCTGAATATGTCTATTTGAATGTGTTTTTTGGATCTCTGTAAAAGACATTGGCTCAAGAATCTCCAGATTTTCAAGATAAGACATCATTAAAAGTTTTCAGACATCTGTCCTGCTCCATGTTTTTTGTGTAATCAACCACACAGCAATATAACTGCTCATAATCTGCATTAATCCCGACTTCACTTGAGCTCTCTCTCTCTTTCAGCACACGCGCACACGTCAAATACACATGGGTGCACAAAGGTGCTGATGGTGCCATTTTGCAATGTGCAATGTGTAGCAACAGAATACATCTGATTAGGAAGCAAGAGAGTTTCCATGTTTCCATGCATGGGGCTGTCAATTGTATGGTCTACAGGACACATTATTCCTTTGTCAGATTTACTGCCATTATTTCAGCAGGTATCTATCAAGAATTTAACATTAACTTCTGTGTGTAGATTTACTTCTACAGCGGAATCAGTTAGACCATTTAGTTCCATCCTTATCACACATTCCACATTCTGTTTGTTATCACATGTTTTTCAGCATTCATCTGGATTTCCCTCGCAAAATGATCATCTATCAGAGCATGCAGAAATGCAACTCATTGCAAAGAAATGCAGACCATGCAGAAATGCAACTCAAATGCAGTCAGTTTTAGTACACAGTGGCTGTAGTTACTATTCACAGTCAGAGTATGATGAGAGAGAGAGAGAGAGAGAGAGAGAGAGAGAGAGTGTATATGGAGATGGAGACCTCAAGTGTAAGGACAACTCCTGCTTGCAGACACATTCACACACCAATGCACATACTCTCACAAACACCCTTCTGGTAGTGTAAGAGATGCCTGAAAGAGAGATAAAAAAAGAGACTGAGAAAAGGGTACTGTGTCTAAGTTTCCAAAGTAGGTCACAGTTGTGTCTATTAGTGTTGACTGTTATGTCTCACTAGTGGTAGGGGCGGTGCATGATTGAATGTTTCTGAAAGACTGCACAACAAAATCACCAAATGTGACTGATGTCTCTGCTAGTCTCTGGTAATGTATCTGATGTGACTGATTTAACAGCACCTGTTAATTTGAGATCTATGATGGGGCATTGGGATCAGATTGTAAAGATTCAAGGATGTGGTCAGAACTCTAAAGTACCAGAATAAAGTACCATTCATTCCATGAACATACAAAACTGTAGCCTGGACGTTTAGAGAGAGATGGCAAAGGTGGGAGATTAAGAGAGGAAGGTTTGTTATCCTATAGATGAGCATACAAGATGCTGTAGCACTGGTTGTTCAGCTGTATGTGTAGTGCTATAAAAAGTGTATCTTTCTGTGGCTCTGCTGAAACAACTGTATTTCATGGTCAGTGAAGGAGAGTGGCCCCTGGCTTGGAGAGGAACATAGACACACACTCCCACAAACAGCGGACCAGCATGGTGACTCATATTAACCCCCAGACAGCCTGTGCAAAAATCATAGTCAGTTTCTTTCTCACATGCACACATGCACTTCCTATTCACTTGGAATATTGTATGACACACACATATACTGTACACTCATTCCTCCATCTTCAGTGTTTTTAAAGTGTTCCTGCAAGGTTAAATTTTTTGAACTCAGCCATATCTTCATGTGTTTGTGTGTGTGATTCGCTTTGCCTTGCTGTCAATCTGTGTTTAACTCTGTTTAAATGCCAGCCTTTCTTCTCTGACCTTTCCCTCTTCTCCTTCTGTAATGGTTTGGGCCTGACACAAAATTGTATCCTGTCAAGGGCTGTTCTATTTTGTGCCATAGCAGCCTGATATTGCATGCTTATCAGGACCCATTTTAAGATGGGCCATTTTCGTGAGACACCTCTCTCTGAGGCTTAAAGGTATACAGAATACCATATTATGTATTATGTTATTCATGGCACCAGAACAGTGGCATGGAGAGATGAAGCAGTTAAAAGGCTTTATATTCCAAAATCCTGTTATAAAATTCTGCTTCACACTTATGTTTAATTTGGCTTAATTACAGACTTTGGTGAGACCCAAGTATTCACAACAGCAATAATAAAGGTCTCTCTGTCTTTCTTTCTCTCTCTGGTAGATAATGAAGGTGGGGAAGTGTCTCCTCCTGTCGGTGCTGGTGTGGACAGTAACAGTTGGCATTTCCGGTATGGCCCAGGCCCTGGCGGACCCCCTCCACATCTGAAACCTGGTGACGTCCCACCTGAAGCTTTTATCATTCCCGGTTCACCAGCCATCATCTCTATCAGACAGGGGCAAGATGGCGATGACAAGAGTGACTTCATTACGTTCGGTAAGAAGGAAGAGGCCAAAAAGAAGAAAAAGAAGAAGAAGGAGAAGAAAGACAAGAGGGAGAAAGGGAAAGATGATGATGAGTAGAGAGGGAAATGTTCAAACAAAAGACTTATAAGACAGAGATCTCAACAGGAGTCTGCAATAATTTAAAGCAGTGAATAAGTTCATAGGTGCAGAATATTTTTTATCCCTAAAATATCTTCGAGTTATATGGTTTGGATTTATAAACAGCTTCTAATTAAGATTTGAATGTGTTCCATGTTCAATTCTGTTAAATTTGGCCTTACACAGATGTTAACACCATTCTCTTTGAGGTAACTGATGCAATGATATGATTGATGCATTTTCTTCAATGCCCCACATTGCCTGGCCACACACTCCTCTCAACAAAAAGATAGAATTTGTGTACATGTGTTTTTGAAGCAGGACAAACTGGAGAGACGATCATCATTCTTAGTAGGTCAGGCTCCTGTCGACACCTCTGTCTTATTCATCCTTGTGTCTTTTTTTGCCTTCCAAGGCAAAATCTGATTAAAAATAGTTCAAACCACATTTCATGTCCTGAACAAGAAAAGGGTTGAAAATCTGAAGAAAACAATGTTGTGGGGAAAAAAAGAAAAGCTTTGAGACCGGAAGTGGACATGTATTGGTGTAAATAAGGCGGCAAAGGGAGAAACCGCCTGTCATGCTGTAACTTAAAACGCAGTGACAACGCTAAGCTAATGCTTTTGCTCACTCTGTTTTTTTTGTGTCCACAATGGAGGAGCAACACAGACAAACTAAGGGACTTATGGACATTTTCACCCGGGGCCCTATAAAAGAAAGAAATGAAGATAAAAGAGCCCAATTTGGGATAAAGAGAGTAATAGGGGTCTGTGTGTACGCAAAAAAGAAAAACAATGCTGAATGGTGAAATGCAAGCACTTTTTAGTTGATTTGTTACTAGCACTCTCTCCCAGCCACTGCATCGGTGTATTATCTGAAAATGTAAACCCCTACCCTGCTCACATACACACACACACACACACACATTTAAACAGGGTCAAAATCAGTACTCTGCTACTAACTGAACTCACTGCAGCATGCTGATCTCTTCAGAAAGGCAGCTGTGCCTTGGAAAAGCCAAGTATGTAACCAAGCACAGTGGAAAACTGGGGGAAACATCTCTGGCAAAAAACAAAGTGTGAAAAACAACAGGGAAATCTTGGACAATTACATTGCATAAATGTATGCAGCTGCCTATTAGCAGGAGAGATGTTTTGGTGGACTATGCAGGCTGCGGAGAAACTGATTATAACGCGACAGTAACTGTAGTTAGGTAGTTTGCTGATACAGGTCATAAAAGGACAGTGTTAGAAAAACACAACCCTCTCGCCCCTTCGTGATGTCCCTTCTGCAGTGGCCTGAAGCTTATGCTGTGAATGTTTGGTAGCGCTGCCCCTAAGCTTGTTTTCCTTTAAACCATTGACCTTTAACCCTATTTTCTGGTGCCTGCTTCCTCAGCTCATCTGAGGGTGCAGTGTGTGGATCTTGTCCTGTACAAAGTAGCCTCGCCTTTCTGCCTGAAGGACTAACTCACACACATCATTTAAATTTGTCTGTTTTGGGTTTTTGGTTAAGTGGAAAAAATGTGTTTTTTTTCCTACGCTCTGTTTTTATAAGCTTTAATTGATCTATATTGTATCTGTACAGTGCATCTTTCGCTCGCTTTCTCTCACTCTCTGACTCTCTCTGCACTGGGTTATCCTCTGTTCTATCTGAATGTTGGGTAGGCTAGCTCTAGTCATTGTGGTGTGCTCGCGTAGCATGGAGTAATGCAGATAATGCCTGTTAAATCTCCCCTGCAGAGAACAGAGTCACTTCTGAGGGCTCTGTCAGATATGTATAGTCTAGTGATTTTATTCAGTAAACATCACTCCTCTGTGTGTGTGTGTGTGTGTGTGTGTGTGTGTGTGTGTGTGTGTGTGTGTGTGTGTGTGTGACCAGTCAACATTATTTCAACTGCTGGTTCCTTACTACTTGCATTTGTTCAAGGGGAGTGGAGAGAAAAGAGGGAAGGGTCAGGGCATGGTCATGGAATGGAGTTTGGGCAGAGCCATGATCTAAATGGATATACATATTCAGTTACCAGCTCTACTGATTTGAACTACTATTCACATCACTTTGAGCTGGAAACTGGCCTGGAAATATTGCTTAGTAACTGTAATACATCTGCCAGATGGAACAAACTTGTGCTCTCCAGTGTAAACCCCTATCCCTGGCCTGTTGTTTTTCAGTAAAGGGGAAGTGAGAAGCTTCTGCTCTGCTGCTACTGGCTCCTTACCCTGTCTGTCCACCCTGTAGCTACACTCTCAAACTCATAGCTCAACCTGACGTCACATTCGCTCAGCTGTGACTGCTGCATGACCTAACCAGAGGGAAACACTTACTATATAGAGATATATATGAACATAGATATAGATTGCTATGATTTACTATTTTGTTTATGATTTTTATCCATTACTTGCACAAGAGATTTGTGTATGTACTGTCTCTGCAAAGCCTCTGACACCCTCTGCACCCACTCACAATGGACGTAATACAATGTTACTAATTCTTCTAGATATTTGTAAATGCTAAATAGTGTGATGCCCTGAAGCTCTTGATGAATACTTTCCTTTCTTTTATTTTTCAGTTTTTTTTTTTTTTTTTTTTATTTAATGGAAAAAAAAACAAAAAACAAAAATATATATCACTTTTGTGTCTGGCTTCGACATACTGATCTAACAGTGTATTATTGTAACTTAACTATTATGTATTACAACTCTATCTCTTCTCCTTCACCCCTTTGAGGAATAAAAGTTAAGCTTAAAAAAAAAGAAAAAAAATCTGATGTATGATACAGTATATGTAGTGTATGCTTGTTCCTAGTGAGCGTTCATGCTGTCATTTCTTCAGTGTCTGGTGATGGTCAGTAGATGGCACAGCACTGTCCACATGGGTTGTGCTCATCTATTATGAAACCTTATTTTGTACACCTTCTCATCAAACTGATGGTAAAATAGTAAAGTCCATCTCTCTCATTCTCTTTTTTATTTCATTTAAATGTGTAGAGTGGTAATGTGTTTTGTTTATAAATCACAAAAAATAAAGTTTTCTTTCTTAATAATGTGACAAATGTTGCTTATGTTCTCTTTGTCTGTAAAAACAACTCTTATACAACTCTATAGTGAGGCACAGAAAGGCACTTTTCCCCCAGAGTCAATGTGAAAACACAACATTGCCCTGCACAAGCGTTTTAGCAGATTTTGGGAGCTAAGCTGTGAGCACATGGTAAAGAAAACCAAAAGAACATTGCCGTCTTAACTGTTTCACTCCAAAAGGTTGGCCTGTGCTATGGTATACTGTTAGTTGTTATAATAACCTCATAGTTAAATGTGATGTGAGCAATCTCTTTTTTACACATTTCCTATTTATGCCACCCACACAACATGCAATCAGGCATTTCTTGAATTAACACATTACTGAGCACATCACATGGTTTACATATGCATGTTAAAAATGTGATGTTTTTAAGTCAATTGCTCCTTACTCACAGATTCATATATATATAAATTAACCTTATATATAAAATAATTTAAAAATAAACCTTATCTGTACTGTACAGTTTACACTGAACTCCTGCAGTGCTAGAATGTAAATACTGATATTACTGTTGTACAGACTGCACTGCAATTCAAGCAGGATAAATACATGAATAATTTTATGTATTTATTAGTAATAATAATACAGTAAAATGTACAAGTAATCCCCAAACATTTGTACAGTTTTACAATAATTTACTATTCATCTGGCAGCTAACTGTATTGTATGGCACTAAAATACATGTGCGGGTAACTGGTGGATACTTGCATACTAAGGGCTCAAACACAGGGACAAGGTGCACCAGGTTGTCATTTGATCTCTGTAGGATAAAAAAATTCTGAATAATAAAAAACCGCATGCCACATGTAAGGTAGACATAGAAAAAGAATGCTTTGTCTAATAAAAGCAGAATGCAAGCCCAGGGATAGGACAGAGCTCCTCTTTTGAACAAGGAAGTGTGTGGTTTGTCAATGCTGAAGAACCATTTTATGGCCACATAGGATCAACAAGTATCACACACACAGACTGAATGTTTCAATGAAAAGAGAGAAAAGACATTCCTGTGAATGAAAATACTTTTATACTGTAAGTGTCTTATCTGATAAGCCATCCTGTGTAACTCCAAAGTTAATTATTTCTGTAAACAGTGAATCATTCTTATTGGTTGGATCAGTTCAAATAAGGAAATTTCATAACTTGGAATACTAGATGCAATACTCTGAGCTTAAGGATATTTCTGACTGAAGAAGGTCATGTGACAGCCATGTGGCCACAGAGCTAGACAAAGAGCACAACGATTTCACTGATTAACTCACAAACTCAGATATAAGCTTTTGGGGAAATCATAACTGTTGATGACTAAAGGGAACATGATGTTCATGCATTCTGAAGTTTGTTTGGAATAATTATGGTTACAATTAGACTGTATTTGTCAAACAGTCAAATATTTGAAATATTTTCAAATATTTGAAGTTTGTCAAACGTATAACATGTTTAGTATCTCTGTGATCGCTAGACCACAGAAAATAACATTTTTAAAGAGTGTTCAGTATTTACAAGTACTGAAAAAGTTTAATATTTACAGTATTAATTTACATTTACATTTACGGCATTTAGCTGAGGCTCTTATCCAGAGCGGTGTACATCAGTGCTTAAGGAGTCCACAACTGTTTCTTAGCTGATAAACAGCTTAAATCCATGTCAACTATTTAACCAAGATACTGCAGTCAGAGCATCTTTAAAACAACTGTCATATACAGTGATGGGAATAACGGCGTTAAAGTAACGGTGATTCTGAAAAAAAAGTAATTTTTCAGTAACGGGTAATCTAACCAGTTACTGTTTCCATCGTTACAACGCCGTTACCGTTA
>JBBPDH010000124.1:3337572-3354042 GCA_037974565.1 Clupeocharax schoutedeni
AAACTCTCACATTACAACAAACGCAAACAACTTTAATACAGTAAATTATGGTTTTATGTGGTAAAGTGTTTTACTTTTACTTTGCTGCTGTTTTTGCTGCAGAAAGAAGCCACTGCTGATAGAAATGACTTCAGACTATTTGCACAAGGGTCTAAGACTTTTGCACAGTTTTTTTTGTTGCACTTTTGCATAATACAGTATACAGTATATATATATACAGTACAATAAATATCTGTGCACCCCATTTCATTTGTGTCTAGTCAGACCAGTGTGTGCACAAAACCCTCTCCTGGAGCCGTTCATTCCAGTTTTACAGAACCATCACCAAAAAGACATTTTATCTGAGGATACCAGGTGTAGTGTGAAGAGTAGCGTAACAACCAAGACAAAATGACTGCAGGCTGACAGGTGACACCTGACAGTGCCTTTGATATTTGATAGTGCCCTCATAATTTAGAGTAGAGAACGAAAGAGAGCAAAGAAAACGGCCAGATTCTCACAGGTTGTACTGTACGCACCAAACTCAGGATGGAGGAGCTGACTTTGCAATTGTGCTTCTTAGCAGACCACCTCCCGGATTTGGCAAATCAGCCCTCCAGCCACAGTTTTAAAGGTAAAATGAAACTTATTAATATTTAATAGGTAGCCATATGGCAGTTGGAAAACAATGCCTCCCACACAATTCATCATCTTATTAACCATGCTTGGTCCAATAAATCCCGGCCAGCTGTATTAGGCTGTCTTAGATGGTGTGGAATTAACTTTAAGTGACCGGTCCCATCGGTTGTCTGTGCCCGAGCGGTGGGCAACATGCAGCATTTGCATATTATGCAGTAAATATTTTCAGCAAAACAAAGCAGATGCCAATCAAACATCCCAGCATGCTGCATCCCAAAATGCAACCAAGTCGTTTCAGCAACCGTAACAGCTAGAATTAGTATAAATATGTGGTATGTTCTTTAAGGATCCCTAAATGGTTGAAAATGTATTCTAAAATGTACTCCAGGTACTGACACTCTCAATGTCACTCTGAAGTCTCTTACTGATGCAGCCTGAAAGAAGTAACTGCACAAATAACAGGGTTGGAACAGTGGAAAAGTTCGCGATTAACCTCATGTTTGCCATATTTAACTTGTGATTAATTGCACCTTTAAGTCCTAAGCATACTGTTTTTAATACGGAGTAGGCAAATATGTTTGCTTTGTATACATATATATTAATGCTGGGCAACGATTATAATTTTAATCGCGATTAATCGCATGGTTTTCTGCAATTAATCGCATCGTTATATGCAAAATTAAATCATTAATTCAAAACTAGTGTACTGCACCCCTTTAATTTTGGAAGTACTGCTATATAAACATAAGTGGAATAACATTTTAAACAAACACTTTAAACTATTGAATAGCAGTGTTCCCTTAAACACGTCACACAGCTGCAGTTCAAATATTTCTGTAAATCTCAACTTTAATGTAAACAACAAATATAAAACCACAGCTATTCACCACTGCAGGGCGTTTGTTTTATCCAGCCTGTCATTGAGTCCACAGCAGGGAGGGCAGAACCATTATAGCAGCTGTAAAGAGGGACTCATATGAAAGACTCTGTGTCTGAATACAGTGTTATTAAAGTCACGTTTGGTGGTCAGGTGTCTTTTATGGATAAAAGTAATGGGAGCACTATATGTGTCGGCTGGTTGTCAGCGTTAAGTAAATAGTGCGTAAGTGCGATAATAATGCGTTAACTTTCCCAGCCCTAGTATCAACCAAGCATTTAGACTTTGCAGCTATGCTTGTTTCAAGTGAAGAACATTTAAATTTCCTGTATTTCTGCTTCTGTTGCCATGGATTCTCACGAAACTCATTCATTTATTATCTCCTAGAAACATGCATCCAAGCCAAGAACAATTTAGTAAACTTTACATCCAATACTGTGTGTTACTTTCCTCGGAAATAGGGGCTGGAATGAAATAGTAATAAAATATTATTGATATTTATATTTTGTAAACATAAATTAAGTTCATTAAACCCATGAGCTTTGAGGTTAAAAAAATGAGGATAGGCTAATAAATATTGGGCAGAAATTAATTACCAGCCAAGCTGTCAATAACAAAAATTGGAAATAGGCCATAAAATTCCATGATCAGTTCTTTCCTTCTCGCAAATATGCTGAAGTTATTATTACTTGACTCAGAACTTTGATTTCATCATTAGTTATACTGCAAGCACATAACTGAGTGAGCAACCCACCTCCTTTCTCTGGTGCTGTACGCGATCAAGCATACATCAGCAGTCTGACCATAAAATAATCAATCAGGTGTTGGTCCCAAAACAGATGCATCCGGGCCGTCTAGACTATTTCCTCGTGAACCAAGAGGACTAACATTTCCAATTTAATGCTGTCACTGTTATCCAAAGACCCTTGTCATATTCCTCCCTCAAAGCCTTCCTAATCGTTAAGCTTTTGTGACAAAGCTTTGTGGATGCTTACTTGTTTACTACTTTTTTCATTTATCAGAAAAAGCCGACACACGGAGCCAGTGGAGGATAAAGATGCAGGCCTACTCTCCCTTACACAGCGCTGAGCCTCGTATCACACCACAGTCTGGTTCGTGGTAGTTTCTGGAGTTGCAGATGTTCATCTGTCCTCGGGCTGATTCTAAAAATGGAGCGTTGATGTATGTTTTTTAGCACTCAATGCCTAAAAATGTTATTCATCTTTTATTATCATCATTATAAGCAGTAGTAGTAGTAGTAGTAGTGGCAGTAGTAGGAGTATTAGCAGTAGAGGCAGTAGTATTAGTAGTAGTAGTGGTAGTAGTAGTAGTATTAGTAGTAGTAGTAGTAGTAGTAGTAGTAGTATTGGTTATAGTTTTTGCGCGTTCTTTTTAAAACCTGTTAGTTAGCGAATATGTCTACGATTTGCTTTGTGTATCTGTCCGTGGTGCTGAAATGTTACCTCAGATGTTCCGAGAGCATTTTTTGCATTCATCCCTTTATCAAAATTTAGGCATACATTTTAGTTTTACTGGGGTGGGTGTTCATTTCGTAGTGCAGGTTTTGTGTTCCATATATTTCGATGAAACAGTAATGCAGTTATCAAGATATATTCCCTAGTTGCTTTGTTTATTATTAATAACGTTTCCATTTTGCGACGTGATAGACAGAGCTGCGTTGATGTAGCTATGGTAGTACAAATGTTACAGAATTATGTTATAAATCCAATAGCAATTATTGTTTTTTTTTCTTTACTCAAAAGAATACATGCAATGGTTTATATGTGTTTCTTCTCGTTTTTGTGGGACAAATAGTTCCTAGACATGCCAGTTTTGCAATTCTTCTTATTGGACTCACAGTGCCGCTGTTGGTCAGTGTGTTAGAGTCTTAAAGCAGTTCCTCCCCCACTTTTTGGAAATACGAGAGCGATAAAGGAAGAAACAGATAGAGCTTCTTAGACGCACTGCTAAACACTGGGGGCAGGACATATACTGTGACTGAACAGACCACACTTACATTTCGCTGCATTCAAGAACAGGATCGTCTGTACACTGGATTACTGCTTTGAGGATCTAAGCTTCATTTAAGCACCATTATTCTTGTTTTCATTTTTGCGTAGCTCCTGTAAATGACGAACAGAACAATGTCTCGGCGAGTACTGCTGTTTGTGTGTCTCCTCTCTCTCGGTTCAGTCGACGGGCAGGTCAGTTACTCAATTCCTGAGGAAATGCAGATAGGGTCTTTAGTGGGTAACATCGGACAAGATTTAGGTTTAGATTTAAATAGACTAAAATCGGGTAAAGCTCGTGTATTTAGTGGCGAAACTGCTGAGTACATCGAGTTGAATAAAGAGAGGGGGGTCCTCCTGATCAGGGAAATAGTAGACCGAGAAGCGCTATGCAGGCAAACAGCGCCTTGTGCGTTACATTTACAAGTAATTTTAGAAAACCCCATAGAGCTCTACCGGATCACTGTCGAGGTTACCGATATTAACGACAACGCTCCTCGTTTTATAAGGACTGAGAAGCGCTTTGAAATAAGTGAGTCTGCCGTTGTTGGCTCTAAATTCGTATTAGAAAAAGCAGTCGATGCAGACATTGGAAAAAATGGACTTCAAGGCTATATACTAACGCCAACTGACAATTTTAATCTGAAAATTGGTAACCAGGCTGACGGGAGCAAAACTGTAGAAATGATTTTACAAAAACCGTTAGATCGAGAAAAACAAGAAAACATGTCATTGTTGTTAACGGCCATAGACGGAGGAGATACAACGATGTCTGGAACAGTACAGATACACATCGCTGTTCTCGATGTCAACGACAACCCTCCAGTCTTTTCTAAACCTACATACAAAGCTTCTATAGTGGAAAATGCCCCTAAAGGAACATCAGTTCTTTCAGTGATTGCATTTGATCAAGATAAAGGCTCAAATGGGCACGTAAGTTATTCAATTTCTAATAACATGGACAGAATGTCAGAAAAGTTTCATATCGACGAAAAGGGTGTTGTTACTCTGGTTGGGGGCATTGATTATGAAACTTCTAACCATTATCAAATTGATATAGAAGCAACCGATAATGGTGGACTTTCTGATTCTAGTAAAATAATATTAGAAGTGATTGATTTAAATGATAATGAACCAGTGATCACGGTGATGTCGAAGTCCGATAGTATATTGGAGAATTCAGGACCAGACACAGTGATTGCTCTAATAAGTGCTAATGATCCAGATTCAGGAAGTAATGGTCAAGTCCGCTGTCAAATAAGTGAAGGGATACCGATGACAATTAAGTCAACATCTAATGACTTTTACAGCATCGTCACTGAAAGTGCTTTAGACCGAGAGACAGAATTTGAGTATAATATCAGTGTGATCTGTGCTGATGAGGGATCTCCGTCTCTCTCCAGCAGCGTTGCATTCACCTTACAGATATCAGACGTGAACGATAACGCACCTGTTTTTGAGAGGAGATCGTATGAAGGCGCCGTTCCAGAAAATAACACACCAGGTCTCTCCATTTTCACAGTCAAAGCGAGAGATGCAGACTGGAACCAGAACGCGCGAGTTTCCTACATCCTGGAGGACTCCTTGGTTAACGGAGTTCCGGTCTCCTCGTATGTATCTGTCAGTGCTGATAGTGGTGTCATCCATGCAGTGCGCTCCTATGACTACGAGCAGATCAAGTTCTTTGATTTTCGAGTAATAGCGCAAGATGGAGGCTCACCTACTCTCAACAGCAACGTGAGCGTAAAAATAATCATTCAGGACCAGAACGACAACGCGCCTCAGGTTCTGTACCCATTACAGACTGGTGGCTCTGTTTTGGCTGAAATTGTGCCTCGTTCAGCAGATGTGGGCTATCTTGTGACTAAAGTGGTGGCTGTTGATGCGGACTCTGGACAGAATGCGTGGCTCTCATATAAACTGCAAAAATCCACAGACAGGGCGCTATTTGAAGTGGGCTTACAGAATGGAGAAGTAAGAACTCTCCGCCAAGTCACCGATAAAGATGCTGTGAAACACAAGCTCACTGTTGTAGTGGAGGACAACGGGCAGCCATCTCGTTCAGCCACACTCAATATTAACGTGGCAGTAACGGACAGTTTCCCTGAAGTGCTCTCAGAGTTCACTGAGTTTAAGTACGACGAGGATTACAACGATTACAAAAACCTGACATTTTATCTGGTCATGGCCTTGGCTGTAGTTACATTTCTCTTCATTCTGTCAATCCTAGCCATACTGTCAGTCAAATGCTACAGATGGAGGCGTGAGCGGATGTTTTACAAGTCGGGTGTGAATCTGCCAGTTATCCCATATTATCCTCCCCTTTACGCCGACGTAGGGGGCACAGGAACTTTACCGCATGTGTACAATTATGAGGTCTGTAGAACGAGCGACTCCAGAAAGAGTGATCTGAAATATGCCAGACCTTCCAATGAAAGCATCATTAGACTGGACACCGGTGGAACACAGACACTCACGCATTCAGTGAGGGACAATCCCGTCCATGACTCAGAAAATCAGGTGAGATATTTAATTTGCGAGTATTATTCAGACAGGATTTACTGATTTATGAAAAACATTTAACCATGTCATACAGTGGGATTTGGTTGTCACATAAGACGTTTGAGATGCAAATTACTATTGGCATATGTATTTCTAAGGGCAGCGTTGCTTTACATATACATATAAATACATGTATATATCATACATACACGTATGTTTTTTGTTGTTATAATTCTTTACGACTCTGTGTGATGCTGTTGGTCAGAGATTGAAGCGAAATCACTCCCCTCCGCACCGTGACATCATACTGTCTGCACGTCCTCGTTCTTCATTCAAGGCAGAATTTTGAAACAGAAAACACGTTCAGTGGTTGTCGACCACTGAAACACTTACGATCTAGGTTTTGAAAATATCGGTAAAGCCACTCTCCTTTTTAAATGTATGTTCTTTTTACTTTCTGCGTGGAAAGAAGGAGATTAACTGTTTATAGTTCATCAAAATCGCTAAAAGAGATGACCCGTTTGGTCTTGCTTTTCTTTGTCCTTGCCGTTGCGCACGGTCAGATCCGTTATTCTATTCCCGAAGAGATGAATAAGGGCTCTGTTGTGGGGAATATCGTTCAGGATCTCGGTCTGGATGTAAAAAGATTGAAATCTGGTCGAGCCCGGATCTTTACGGAGGACAGTCGTGAGTACATCGGTCTAAATGTGGATAAAGGCACTCTGGTAGTGAAAGAGAGGATAGATAGAGAGGAGCTGTGTATCCAGGTCACTCCATGCTCCTTGTACTTTCAGATCATTCTAGAAAACCCAATGGAGCTGCACCGTGTCGATGTAGAAATATTAGATATCAACGATCATGCTCCTGTTTTTGCAGTAAAAGAAATGAATTTTGACATAAGTGAGTCTGCCCTCCCAGGAGCTCGTTTTTCTTTGGACAATGCACGCGACGCTGATGTAGGTCTAAACGCACTGCAGAGGTACACCCTTATACCAACAGATCATTTCTCATTAAAAGAACTGACTCGAAGTGATGGGACAAAATACGTTGAGATGGTGTTGCAAACGCCTTTAGACAGAGAAGAGCAAGAAGAGCATACATTGATTCTAACAGCCTTTGATGGAGGCACTCCTCAAAAATCCGGGACAGTTAAAATAACTGTCATTGTGATCGATGCAAACGACAATCCTCCTGTGTTCAGTCAGTCTGTATACAGGGTATCTTTACCAGAAAATACCCCTAAGGGCAGTACATTAGTAAACATTAGAGCTTCAGACAAAGATAAAGGACCTAACGGTGAGATTACATATTCATTTTCTCAGAGCACTAGAATAGAAGCAGTAGATTTGTTCAGTATTGATTCTAAAACTGGAGAAATAATACTGAATACTCCGCTGGATTATGAAAAAATTAAGCAATATGAACTGAATATTGAGGCCAGAGATAAAGGCGGACTTACTGATACTAGTAAAGTGTTCGTTGAAGTCAGTGATGTTAATGATAATGCTCCTGTTATCAGTGTAATCTCATTTTCCAACCCCATCCCAGAGGATTCCGCACTGGAGACTGTTATAGCGATGCTGAATATAAAAGATATTGACTCTGGAAACAATGGACAGAACGCGCGAGTTTCCTACATCCTGGAGGACTCCTTGGTTAACGGAGTTCCGGTCTCCTCGTATGTATCTGTCAGTGCTGATAGTGGTGTCATCCATGCAGTGCGCTCCTATGACTACGAGCAGATCAAGTTCTTTGATTTTCGAGTAATAGCGCAAGATGGAGGCTCACCTACTCTCAACAGCAACGTGAGCGTAAAAATAATCATTCAGGACCAGAACGACAACGCGCCTCAGGTTCTGTACCCATTACAGACTGGTGGCTCTGTTTTGGCTGAAATTGTGCCTCGTTCAGCAGATGTGGGCTATCTTGTGACTAAAGTGGTGGCTGTTGATGCGGACTCTGGACAGAATGCGTGGCTCTCATATAAACTGCAAAAATCCACAGACAGGGCGCTATTTGAAGTGGGCTTACAGAATGGAGAAGTAAGAACTCTCCGCCAAGTCACCGATAAAGATGCTGTGAAACACAAGCTCACTGTTGTAGTGGAGGACAACGGGCAGCCATCTCGTTCAGCCACACTCAATATTAACGTGGCAGTAACGGACAGTTTCCCTGAAGTGCTCTCAGAGTTCACTGAGTTTAAGTACGACGAGGATTACAACGATTACAAAAACCTGACATTTTATCTGGTCATGGCCTTGGCTGTAGTTACATTTCTCTTCATTCTGTCAATCCTAGCCATACTGTCAGTCAAATGCTACAGATGGAGGCGTGAGCGGATGTTTTACAAGTCGGGTGTGAATCTGCCAGTTATCCCATATTATCCTCCCCTTTACGCCGACGTAGGGGGCACAGGAACTTTACCGCATGTGTACAATTATGAGGTCTGTAGAACGAGCGACTCCAGAAAGAGTGATCTGAAATATGCCAGACCTTCCAATGAAAGCATCATTAGACTGGACACCGGTGGAACACAGACACTCACGCATTCAGTGAGGGACAATCCCGTCCATGACTCAGAAAATCAGGTGAGATATTTAATTTGCGAGTATTATTCAGACAGGATTTACTGATTTATGAAAAACATTTAACCATGTCATACAGTGGGATTTGGTTGTCACATAAGACGTTTGAGATGCAAATTACTATTGGCATATGTATTTCTAAGGGCAGCGTTGCTTTACATATACATATAAATACATGTATATATCATACATACACGTATGTTTTTTGTTGTTATAATTCTTTACGACTCTGTGTGATGCTGTTGGTCAGAGATTGAAGCGAAATCACTCCCCTCCGCACCGTGACATCATACTGTCTGCACGTCCTCGTTCTTCATTCAAGGCAGAATTTTGAAACAGAAAACACGTTCAGTGGTTGTCGACCACTGAAACACTTACGATCTAGGTTTTGAAAATATCGGTAAAGCCACTCTCCTTTTTAAATGTATGTTCTTTTTACTTTCTGCGTGGAAAGAAGGAGATTAACTGTTTATAGTTCATCAAAATCGCTAAAAGAGATGACCCGTTTGGTCTTGCTTTTCTTTGTCCTTGCCGTTGCGCACGGTCAGATCCGTTATTCTATTCCCGAAGAGATGAATAAGGGCTCTGTTGTGGGGAATATCGTTCAGGATCTCGGTCTGGATGTAAAAAGATTGAAATCTGGTCGAGCCCGGATCTTTACGGAGGACAGTCGTGAGTACATCGGTCTAAATGTGGATAAAGGCACTCTGGTAGTGAAAGAGAGGATAGATAGAGAGGAGCTGTGTATCCAGGTCACTCCATGCTCCTTGTACTTTCAGATCATTCTAGAAAACCCAATGGAGCTACATCGTGTCGATGTCGAAATAATAGACATCAATGATAATGCTCCAGTTTTTACAAGAAATGAAATCAGTTTTCAAATTAGTGAGTTGGCTGCCCTTGGGGCAAAATTCTCTTTAGATATCGCGCACGATTCAGACGTGGGTTTGAATGCACTCCAGAGATACACCCTTGAACCATCCGATCATTTTTCACTAAAAGATGTCTCTCGTAGCGATGGAACAAAATACGTAGAAATGGTTTTGCACACTTCTTTGGACAGGGAAAAGCAAGAAGAGCATAAATTAAAACTGACTGCTTTTGATGGAGGCACTCCTCAAAAATCTGGGACCGTCAAAATCAATATCATTGTCATTGATGTCAATGATAACGCTCCTGTATTCAGCCAGCCTGTATATCGAGTGAGTATTTCAGAAAATTCACCAATAGGCGCCAGGTTGGTGACCGTAAGTGCTACCGACAAAG
This sequence comes from Clupeocharax schoutedeni, assembly GCA_037974565.1. Taxonomy (NCBI): domain Eukaryota; kingdom Metazoa; phylum Chordata; class Actinopteri; order Characiformes; family Alestidae; genus Clupeocharax; species Clupeocharax schoutedeni. The sequence goes on from JBBPDH010000124.1 coordinate 3,347,430, forward strand.
ATAAAGGCGCATATGGCGATGTCACGTATTCGTTTTCACAGAGCACCGGGAAAGACATTGACTTGTTCATAATTGATCCAAAAACTGGAGACATTAGAGTAAATAATCAATTAGACTTTGAAAAAGTCAAACAATACGAGCTGAATGTTGAAGCAATGGATCAGGGCGGGCTAACTGAAACAACTAAAGTGCTCGTTGAAATCAGTGATGTTAATGATAACGCTCCTGTTATAAGTGTCATGTCATTTTCCAACCCCATCTCAGAGGATTCCGCCCCGGAGACTGTTATAGCGATGCTGAATATTAAAGACATAGACTCTGGAATAAATGGACAGATAAAATGTTCAGTCAGTACAGATTCACCGTTTCGCATCAAATCATCTTCCTCTAATTTCTATACTTTAGTTATCGGTCAGATTTTAGATCGTGAAAAATGTTCTGAATATAATATAACAATAACAGCTACTGATGAAGGTTCTCCTTCATTTTCTACTAATAAAACATTGCATCTGGAAATATCTGATGTGAACGACAACGCGCCTGTTTTCCAGCATCAGTCATACACCGCTTATGTGATGGAGAACAACACTCCTGGAGTTTCCATATTTGCAGTATCAGCGAGCGATAAAGACTCCAGTAACAATGCGCGTATTTCATATTTTCTTGAGGATGTTCTCGTTAATGGAGTCCCAGCCTCGACATATATTTCTATTGATGCAGAGAGCGGAGGGATTCTTGCTGTTCGCTCTTTTGATTACGAGCAAACAAAACAGTTTGAAATTCGCGTGAAAGCGCAGGACGGAGGAAACTCACCACTCAGCAGCAACGTCAGTGTGAAAATTATCATTCAGGACCAGAACGACAACGCGCCTCAGGTTCTGTACCCAGTACAAACTGGTAGCTCTGTGTTGGCTGAAATTGTGCCTCGTTCAGCAGATGTGGGCTATCTTGTGACTAAAGTGGTGGCAGTTGATGTGGATTCTGGACAGAATGCCTGGCTCTCATATAAACTCCAGAAAGCCTCCGACAGGGCGCTGTTTGATGTGGGCTTACAGAATGGAGAAATAAGGACGGTGCGCCAAGTCACCGATAAAGATGCTGTGAAACAGAAGCTCACTGTTGTGGTAGAGGACAACGGGCAACCCACACGTTCAGCCACAGTCAGTATTAACGTGGCGGTGTCGGACAGTTTCCCTGAAGTGCTCTCGGAATTCATTGATTTTACGCAGGACAAGGATTACAGCGACAACATGACTTTTTATCTAGTCTCGGCCTTGGCTGTAGTTTCATTTCTCTTCATCGTTTCCGTCATGGGCATACTGTCAGTCAAATGCTACAGATGGAGGCGTGAGCGGATGTTTTACAAACCCAGTGCGAATCTGCCAGTTATTCCTTATTATCCACCCGTTTATGCAGACGTAGGTGGTACAGGAAGTTTACAGCATGTGTACAATTATGAGGTCTGTAGAACGACTGACTCCAGAAAGAGAGATCTGAAATATGCCAGACCTTTCAGTGAGAGCGTCACTAGTTTGGACACCGGTGGAACGCCGACACTCACACTTGAACAGAGCGAGAAGTTATACAATGAGTCTGATGATAAGGTGAGATTCAGTCACTTACAGACCTTTAAGAGTGTATTGTGTATTCACCTCAATACTTGTCTTATACTCTAATACAATTACACAAAATAGTTTAGTTTCCCATTTCATGTGTTTATATACGTGTTTTTCATGCAATTGTTATTAGCATTATGAGTAGCATTAATAGAAGTAGTAGAATTGGTAGCGATATGGAGTTTATTACCATTTGTTTATTATATCATGTATTGTTTTTATTGATATTTTTTATTGTATACACATTTAATTCCACGATTTTGACTAAAAGATATGTTTCCATATACTCTTCAAGAGTTAATTTTATTTTTTGTTCTTTTCTATTATGGTTGTAATTGTTCAATACTCTGGGGGTCGCTGTTGGTCAGTAAGAGCAGATTTTGAAAAGCGCATAACTGGATCCTCTCTACATTCTGTTCTTCATTTCTAATCGATGCCCTTGTGTAGAGAAGAGCATTGCTTGCTAGTACAAAAATATTACTTTTTTAAAGAGCGTTTTTGGGAATACTTAACGCTGGATTAACGATTTTACAGAATGAATCTTCTTTATTCTCTGGACTCCCAGAATAGTGGCTCTGCTTCTGCTGTTTGTCGACGGATGATACAGTTTATCGTCCTGTTCTTCTTTGTCCTGACCGTTGCACACGGTCAGATCCGTTATTCTATTCCTGAGGAGATGAATAAGGGTTCTGTTGTGGGAAACATCGTTCAGGATCTCGGTCTGGATGTGAAAAGATTGAAATCTGGTCGAGCACGAATCTTTACGGAGGACAGTCGTGAGTACATCGGTCTAAATGTGGACAAGGGGACTTTGGTAGTTGGAGAGAGGATAGATAGAGAGGAGCTTTGCGCCCAGGTCACTCCATGCTCCATACACTTTCAGCTCATTCTAGACAACCCGATGGAGCTACACCGTATCGATGTAGAAATATTAGATATCAACGATCATTCTCCTGTTTTTCCAAGACAGGAGATTAACGTCGAGATAAGTGAAATGGCTGGACCAGGGGCTAGGTTTTCTTTAGGTAATGCACGTGACGCTGATGTAGGCAAAAATTCATTGCAGAGGTACAATCTAAATCCATCAGATCATTTTTCTTTAAAAGAAATAGCACGTAAGGATGGGAAAAACTATGTTGAGATGGTGTTGCAAACACCTTTAGACAGAGAACAACAAGAGGAGCATAAATTAATTCTGACAGCCTTTGATGGAGGTACTCCTGCAAAATCTGGCACAGTTAAAATCACAGTCATAGTTATCGACGCAAACGACAATCCTCCCGTGTTCAGTCAGCCTGTATACAGAGTATCTTTGCCAGAAAATGTTCCGAAGAACAGTAGAGTAGTGACCGTTAGCGCTATAGACAAAGATGAGGGAACAAATGGTAAGATTAAATATTCGTTTTCAGAAAATAATGGCATTTTGGCCACAGACTTGTTTAGCATTGATACAAATAGTGGAGAAATAAAAGTTAACGGTCTCTTGGATTATGAATCAGTAAGGGAGTACGAACTTAACGTCGAGTCAAAGGATACAGGAGGATTAACTGATACCACTAAAGTGTTGGTTGAAATCAGTGATGTTAATGATAACCCACCTGTTATCAGTGTCATCTCATTTTCCAACTCCATCCCGGAGGATTCCGCTCTGGAGACTGTTATTGCGATGCTGAATATTAAAGACATTGACTCCGGTAAAAACGGGCAGATTAAATGTTCAGTGAACCATGAACGACACGATTTACCATTTCACATTGAATTATCTTCACCTAATTTCTACAGTTTAGTCACGGATAAGATTTTAGATCGCGAGAAATGTTCTGAATATAATATAACAATAACAGCTACTGATGAAGGTTCTCCATCATTTTCTACTAATAAAACACTCAATCTGAAAATATCGGATATGAACGACAACGTCCCTGTTTTCCAGCGTCAGTCATACACCGCTTATGTGATGGAGAATAACACTCCTGGAGTTTCCATATTCACAGTGACAGCAAGCGATAAAGACTCTGGTAACAACGCGCGAATTTCATATTTTCTTGAGAATGTTCTTGTCAATGGCGTTTCAGCTTCGACTTATATTTCTGTTGATGCAGAGAGCGGAGATATTATTGCTGTTCGTTCTTTTGATTACGAGCAAACGAAAGAGTTTACTATCCGAGTAAAAGCGCAAGATGGTGGAAACCCACCTCTCAGCAGCAACGTGAGCGTAAAAATCATCATGCAGGACCAGAACGACAACGCGCCTCAGGTTCTGTACCCAGTACAGACTGGAGCCTCTGCGGTGACTGAAATGGTGCCTCGTTCCGCTGATGTGGGCTATCTTGTGACTAAAGTGGTGGCCGTTGATGTGGACTCTGGGCAGAATGCCTGGCTCTCATATACACTGCAAAAATCCACAGACAGGGCATTGTTTGAGATGGGCTCACAGAATGGGGAAATAAGAACTGTGCGCCAAGTCACCGACAAAGATGCTGTGAAACAGAAACTCATTGTTGTGGTGGAGGACAACGGACAGCCCTCTCGTTCAGCCACACTCAGTATTAACGTGGCGGTCTCGGACAGTTTTCCTGAAGTGTTCTCAGAGTTCACTGACTTCACGCACGACAAAGATTACAACGACATGACTTTTTATCTAATCCTGGCCCTGGCTGTGGTTTCATTTTTCTTCATCGTGTCCGTCATGGGCATATTGTCAGTCAAATGCTACAGATGGAGGCGTGAGCGGATGTTTTACAAATCTGATGCGAATCTGCCAGTTATTCCATATTATCCACCCCTTTACGCAGACGTTGGTGGCACTGGAACTCTACAGCATGTGTACAATTATGAGGTCTGTAGAACGACAGACTCCAAAAAGAGTGATCTGAAGCACAGGAGGCCCTCTCACAGTACCATTAGTCTCGATGTCAGTGCAACACAAACGCTCACTCATGCCCACATGGAGAAACTAGTAAATGACAATTTCAACGATGAGGTGAAGTATTGTTTTTTATCAATATTTTTGTTGATATTTTAGTCCATGTTGTTATCATAGCTACTTGTAGTTCTGAGTATTGCTTTTCTTCGTGTTTGCATGGTGGGTTGACAAAGTTTGAAGTTGCTGAGTAAACATACGAAATGCATTAAACTTCTATTCGTAATGCTGGAAGTCACTCTCATTTTCTTTTACAATGTAGCCTTTTTAAACGAAGTGTTGTTTCTTTGTGATCTTGTGTTCTTGGTTCATGTTTTCGTTTTTTCATTAAAGCGTATTTGTTTCTAACAACAAACATTTTTCCCCGGTTGTGCATTTTAAAAGATCGCTTGATTACTATGTTTTCATATACGTCTTTTGTTTTCGGTTACGTACCACAATGTAGCGAATTTTTACTATGAACTACTTCACCACTGCCAATATTTAGCATGGAATAAGATGTTGCGGCTCTGTTGAACGTTGGTGGCCAGTGCGTGAAGGCTTTCAACTCTTAGTCACGCCGTCCTGCCCATATTATTACATCGCATATATTGTACACTCTATCATTTATATTTAGAAATAAAAACGGTGCGCCAATTCAGCTATAAACATGCTGTGAAACAGAAGCTCGCTGTTGTAGTGGAGAACAACGGGTACGCTTTTCGTTCAGCAACAGTCAGTATTAACGTCGCGGACAGTTTCCCTGAAGTGCTCTCGGAGTTCAATGACTTTACACAAGACAAGGATTACAGCGACAACTTGACTTTTTATTTGATATTGGCCTTGGATGTAGTTTCATTTCTCTTCTTCGTGTTAATCATTGCCATAACGTCAGTCAAATTATATCGATTGAGGCGTGAATCTAACAATTATTCCATGTCATCCAACCCTTTACGCAGATGTAGGGGGCACTGGAAATTTACACCATTTGCACAAATATGAGGTGTGTAGAACTACTGACTTCAAACAAAGCGATCTGAAGCACATATGAGCTAGTCACGGTATCATTAGTCTCTCTGCCAGTGAAAAAGTGGCACTCACACATTCGCAGAGAGAGAATCTGATAACGACCAGGTGTGGTATTTTGTACAGTATATTCCCTTTTTGTTGTTGCTGGTGATTGTTTAATTTGTTTTGTAATCCTTGTTGTGGATTTTGTTTTAGCTGGAGTTTTCATGTGAAAATTAATTTTTTTTTAAAAAAAATGCATATACATACTAGATTCATTAAACCATTGTCCATGGTGCTGAATTCCATACTCAGGCTTGTAATTAGTTTTCTTTATATATTCCCTGATATATTTTCGCTTTCTAAAAATATAATATATTCTTATGGGATCTTCTTATTTATTTATTTTTTATTACAATACAACCATGTCTGTCTGCAACATGAACCACTATTCTCCTGTTGTGCATGTTACAAAATGGCATCATTTATTTTTATTTGATTAATTTCTTCTAAACTTGAACTACATAATTACTTCCAATATTTAACTTGCAATTACATTTTCTGGCTCTGTGGGACGCTGTTGGCTAGTGCGTAAAGGCCTTCAGTTCTTATTTTCACGGTCTTGCCCATTTTGTGACATCACATGGACTGCACATTCTATCTTTACACTTTACTGAATCTCGTGCATTTCACAAATGGAGGACTCCGTGTACGACAATACTGGATCATTTCGATTGAATCGTAGTCGTGAACAAATTTCTTAGTCTTTGTGTAACGGGCAACGAAGGTTTAATACCCGGTGTTTAACATCACTAATGCAGATGAAGCGTATCGTCGTGTTTTTCATTGCCCTGGCCCTGGTGCAGGGTCAAATCCGTTATTCTATTCCAGAGGAGATGAATAAGGGTTCCGTTGTTGGAAATATCGTTCAAAATCTCGGTCTGGATGTGAAAAAATTGAAGTTTGGTCGAGCGCGGATCTTTACAGAGGACAGTCGTGAGTACATCGGTCTCAATGTGGATAAAGGGACTCTGGTAGTGAAAGAGAGGATAGATAGAGAGGATCTGTGCGCCCAAGTCATTCCATG
>JBBPDH010000124.1:3354142-3372996 GCA_037974565.1 Clupeocharax schoutedeni
AGGATTCCGCACTGGAGACTGTTATAGCGATGCTGAATATAAAAGATATTGACTCTGGAAACAATGGACAGATTAAATGTTCAGTCAACTCAGATTTACCATTTCGCATCAAATCATCTTCCTCTAATTTCTACACTTTAATTACTAATCAGATTTTAGATCGTGAGAAGGTATTTGAGTATAATATAACTATAAAAGCAACGGATGAAGGTTCGCCTTCTTTATCTGCGAACAAAACTTTGAAGCTGAAAATATCTGATGTGAACGACAACGCTCCTGTTTTCCGGCGTCAGTCATACACCGCTTATGTGATGGAGAATAACACTCCTGGAGTTTCCATATTTGCAGTGACAGCGAGCGATAAAGACTCTGGTAACAACGCGCGTATTTCATATTTTCTTGAGGATGTTCTTGTTAATGGAGTTTCACCATCTACTTATATTTCAGTTCATGCAGAGAGCGGAGAGATTCTTGCGGTTCGTGCTTTTGATTACGAGCAAACAAAAGAGTTTACTATTCGAGTAAAAGCACAGGATGGCGGTAACCCACCTCTCAGCAGCAACGTGAGTGTGAAAATAATTATTCAGGACCAGAACGACAACGCACCTCAAGTTCTGTACCCAGTGCAAACTGGTAGCTCTGTTGTGGCTGAAATGGTGCCTCGTTCAGCAGATGTGGGCTATCTTGTGAGTAAAGTTGTTGCTGTTGATGTGGACTCTGGACAGAATGCCTGGCTCTCATATAAACTGCAAAAATCCACAGATAGGGCGCTGTTTGATGTGGGTTTACAGAATGGAGAAATAAGAACTGTTCGCCAAGTCACCGATAAAGATGCTGTGAAACACAAGCTCACTGTTGTGGTGGAGGACAACGGGCAGCCCTCTCGTTCAGCTACAGTCAATATTAACGTGGCGGTCGCGGACAGCTTCACTGAAGTGCTGTCGGAGTTCACTGACTTTACGCAGGATAAAGACTACAACGACAACATGACTTTTTATCTCGTCTTGGCCCTGGCTGTGGTTTCATTTCTCTTCATCGTGTCCAGCATATCCATTCTGTCAGTCAAATGCTACAGATGGAGGCGTGAGCGGATGTTTTACAAATCCGGTGCCAATCTGCCAGTTATTCCATATTATCCACCTCTGTACGCAGACGTTGGGGGAACAGGGACATTACAGCATTTGTATAATTATGAGGTCTGTAGAACGACAGACTCCAGAAAGAGTGATCTGAAATATGCCAGACCTTTCAGTGAGAGCACCATTAGTTTGGACACCACTGGAAAACAGACAATCAGAAATGCGCAGAGGGAGATCGTAGGAACTGTCTCCGCTGATCAGGTGAGATTTTGTCACTGATAATAGCTGCTAGCAGGATGAATTTACCAGTATTTATATTTCATATTGTAAAAACAATTAATGTTATTATATATTGTTACATTTTGTTATTTTATAATGAGTTAATTGTCATTGCATTCTTTAAAAACGAATACACTGGGTTGTCCACATTAATTCAGTGATCCTAACTTGGTATTCACATATTTATTTTGTGTTTTTATGTGTTTTTTGTCTTTTCTATTTTCGTTGTATTTTCTCTTTAATACTCTGAGGAGCGCTGTTGGTCAGTGAGAGCAGCTTTTAAATCGGGCATTAGTGGGTCCTCCTCCACATTATGACGTCATGCATAAAGCAAATTTGTTCTTCATTTCAAGCAGATGTAGAGGAAGAACAGAGCATTGTATGCTAGTAAATACGATCAATATTATAATTTAATTCAGTTTCTTTTGGACAACGTAAGGCTGGACTAAATATTTGGCAGTATGAATCTTCTTTGTACTCTGGACTCCCAGAATAGTGACTATTTTTCTGGTGGTTGTCGACGGATGATACAGTTTCTCGTCCTGATCGTCTTTGTCCTGAGCGTTGTGCACGGTCAAATCCGTTATTCTATTCCTGAGGAGATGAATAAAGGATCCGTTGTGGGAAATATCCTTCAGGATCTTGTTCTGGATATGAAAAGATTGAAATCTGGTCGAGCGCGGATCTTTACGGAGGACAGTCGTGAGTACATCGGTCTAAATGTGGATAAAGGGACTCTTGTAGTGAGAGAGAGGATAGATAGAGAAGATCTGTGCGCTCAAGTCACTCCATGCTCCTTGCACTTTCAGATTATTTTAGAAAACCCGATGGAGCTGCATCGCGTTGATGTAGAAATACTAGATATCAACGATCACGCTCCGGTTTTTGCAAGAAAGGAGATTAATATCGACATAGGTGAACTGGCTTTTCCAGGAGCTCGGTTTTCTTTAGATAATGCACGTGACGCTGATGTAGGTCTAAACGCACTGCAGAGGTACACGCTTAACCCAACAGATAATTTCTCGTTAAAAGAATTTCATCGAAATGATGGCACAAAGTACGTCGAGATGGTGCTACAGACGCCCTTGGACAGAGAACAGGAAGAAGAACACAAATTAATTCTGACAGCATTTGATGGAGGCACACCTCAAAAATCCGGGACAACTGAAATAGTCGTCACTGTTATTGATGCAAACGACAATCCTCCCGTGTTCAGTCAAACTGTATACAGAGTATCTTTACCAGAAAATGCTCCAAAGTGCAGTACAGTAGTAACCGTTAGTGCTGCAGACAAGGATAAAGGAGCATATGGTGAAGTCACATATTCATTCTCAAAGAGCTCAAAAACAGAAGCAACAGATTTGTTCAGCATTGATTCCGTAACTGGAGAAATAAAACTGGATGCTCCGTTGGATTATGAAAAATGTAAACAATATGAAATAAATGTTGAGGGCAGAGATAAAGGTGGACTCACTGATACCACTAAAGTGTTGGTTGAAATCAGTGATGTTAATGATAACGCCCCTGTTATCAGTGTTATCTCATTTTCCAACCCCGTCACAGAGGATTCCTCACCGGAGACTGTTATAGCGATGCTAAATATTAAAGACATAGACTCTGGAAAAAACGGACAGGTTAAATGTTCAGTGAACTCTGATTTACCGTTTCGCATTAAAGCATCTTCCTCTAATTTCTACACTCTGATGACTGATCAGATTTTGGATCGTGAAGCATTTTCTCAATATAATATAACAATAACAGCTATTGATGAAGGTTCTCCATCATTTTCTACTAATAAAACTCTGAATTTGAAAGTTTCGGATGTGAACGACAATCCCCCGGTTTTCCATCGTCAGTCATACACCGCTTATGTGATGGAGAATAACACTCCCGGAGTTTCCATATTAGCAGTGACAGCGAGCGATAAAGACTCCGGTAACAACGCACGAATTTCGTATTTTCTTGAGGATGCTCTCGTTACTGGAGTTTCAGCCTCAACTTATATTTCAGTTCACGCAGAGAGTGGAGAGATTCTTGCTGTTCGTTCTTTTGATTACGAGCAAACAAAAGAGTTCAATATTCGAGTAAAAGCACAGGATGGAGGAAACCCACCGCTCAGCAGCAGCGCAAGTGTGAAAATAATCATTCAGGACCAGAACGACAACGCGCCTCAAGTTCTGTACCCAGTACAGACTGGCGGACCGGTGGTGGCTGAAATGGTGCCTCGTTCCGCCGATGTGGGCTATCTTGTGACTAAAGTGGTGGCCGTTGATGTGGACTCTGGACAGAATGCCTGGATCTCGTATAAGCTGCAGAAATCCACAGACAGGGCACTGTTTGAAGTGGGCTTACAGAACGGAGAAATAAAGACTGTGCGCCAAGTCACCGATAAAGATGCTGTGAAACAAAAGCTCACTGTTGTGGTGGAGGACAACGGGCAGCCCCCTCGTTCAGCTACAGTCAATATTAATGTGGCGATAGCAGACAGTTTCCCTGAAATGCTCTCGGAGTTCACTGACTTTATGCACGATAAAGATTACAACGACACCCTGACTTTTTATCTGGTCTTGGCCTTGGCTGTGGTTTCATTTCTCTTCATCGCGTCCATCATAGCCATACTGTCAGTCAAATGCTACAGATTCAACCGTGAGCGGATGTTTTACAAATCCCGTACGAATCTGCCAGTTATTCCATATTATCCAACCCTTTACACAGACGCCGGAGACACAGGAACGTTAGAACATGTGTACAATTATGAGGTCTGTAAAACGACTGACTCCAGAAAGAGTGACCTGAAGCACATGAGACCGACTCAGGGCACCATTAGTCCCGATCCAAGAACACAGACACTCACTCATGCGCAAAGGGAGAAACGAATTAATGATGATTTCGACGATCAGGTGAGGTGTGGTGCTTACTTTTTTGTTGTCGTTGCTTGTGCTGGTTTGTATGTTAAGTTTAAGATTTTAAAGTTTTCGGGTATGCATTCTAGATTCAATAAACCTCTACCTATGTTGCTAAAATTCACACAGACTTGGCAGTAGTCTTCTATATACAGTACATTTACTGATTATTTTTGAAACATAATGTTTTCTTTTGGGATTCTCTCGTTTATATATGGGTTATCTTCATACAATGAAGTTTGTCTCCAAAATAAACCACTATATTATTGCTATGCGTGTTATAAAATTGCTTAACTTACCTTCCTTTTATTAATTCTCTCTAACTACCCCATCACTTCCTATATTTGACTTGCAATTAAATTTTCCAGCTCTGTGGGACGCTGTTGGCTAGTGCGTAAAGGCCTCCAGCTCTTTTTTTTATGGTCCTGCCCATATTGTTACATCACATGGACTCCACATTCTGTCTTTAAGCTTTAATGCGTCTCATGCACTTTCAGTATTCGGAGACTCGGAGAATGTAGATATATTGGATTTTCTCGAGTGAATTGTAGCGGTGAGGAATATTCCTTGTCTGTGTTTGACGGACGACGAAGGTTCTCTACCCGGTGTTTAATATCGCCAAAACAAATGAAGCGTCTCGTCCTTGTCTTCTTTGTCCTGGTCGTTGCGCATGGTCAGATCCGTTATTCTATTCCCGAGGAGATGAATAAGGGCTCCGTTGTGGGAAATATCGTTCAGGATCTCGGTCTGGATATGAAAAGATTGAAATCTGGTCGAGCACGGATATTTACGGAGGATAGTCGTGAGTACATTGGTCTAAATGTGAATAAAGGGATATTGGCAGTGAAAGAGAGGATAGATAGAGAGGAGCTGTGCGCCCAAGTCACTCCATGCTCCTTAGACTTTCAGATCATACTAGAAAACCCAGTGGAGCTGCATCGTGTTGATGTAGAAATATTAGATATCAACGATCATTCTCCTGTTTTTGAAAGAAAGGAAATAGATTTTGCCATAAGCGAGTCTGCCGTCCCAGGTGCTCGGTTTTCTTTAGATAATGCACAAGACCCTGATGTAGGTTTAAATACACTGCAGAAATACACCCTTAATCCATCAGATCATTTCACTTTAAAGGAAATATCTCGAAGTGATGGCACGAAATACGTCGAGATGGTGCTGCAATCGGCTTTAGACAGAGAAATAGAAGAAGTGCATACATTAATTCTGAAAGCCTTTGATGGAGGTACTCCTCAAAAATCCGGGACAGTTAAAATAACCGTCACTGTTATTGATGCAAACGACAATCCTCCCGTCTTCAGTCAACCTGTATACAGGGCATGTTTAGAAGAAAATGCTCCGAAGGGTAGTACATTACTAAAAGTAAGTGCTTTAGACAACGATAAGGGACCTAATGGTGAGGTCACATATTCATTTTCTCGGAGCACTAGAACGGAAGCAATAGATTTGTTCAGGATTGATTCTAGAACTGGGGACATTACAGTGAATGCTCCGCTGGATTATGAAAAATGTAAGCAATATGAACTTAATGTCGAGGTCAGGGACAAAGGAGGACTCACTGATACCAGTAAAGTGCTCGTGGAAATCAACGATATCAATGATAACGCTCCTCTTATCAGTGTTATCTCATTTTCCAACACCATCCCAGAGAATTCTGCTCCGGAGACATTTATTGCGATGCTGAACATTAAAGATACCGACTCCGGTAAAAACGGACAGATTAAATGCTCAGTCAACTCAGATTTACCGTTTCGCATTAAATCATCTTCTTCTAATTTCTACACCTTGGTCACTGATCAGATTTTAGATCGCGAGAAATGTTCTGAATATAATATAACAATAACAGCTACTGATGAAGGTTCTCCATCATTTTCTACTAATCAAACACTGAATCTAAAAATATCGGATGTGAACGACAACGTCCCTGTTTTTCAGCGTCAGTCATACACAGTTTATGTGATGGAGAATAACACTCCTGGGGTTTCCATAAATGCAGTGACAGCGAGCGATAAAGACTCTGGTAACAACGCGCGTATTTCATATTTTCTTGAGGATGATCTCGTTAATGGAGTTTTAGCCTCGACTTTTATTTCAGTTCACGCAGAGAGTGGAGAGGTTAATGCTGTTCGTTCTTTTGATTACGAGCAAACAAAAGTGTTTACTGTTCGAGTGAAAGCACAGGATGGTGGAAGCCCACCTCTCAGCAGCAACGTGTATGTGAAAATGATCATTCAGGACCAGAACGACAACTCGCCTCAAGTTTTGTACCCAGTACAAACTGGTGGCTCTGTGGTGGCTGAAATTGTGCCTCGTTCAGCTGATGTGGGCTATCTTGTGACTAAAGTGGTGGCCGTTGATGTGGACTCTGGACAGAATGCCTGGCTCTCATATAAACTGCAGAAATCCACAGACAGGGCACTGTTTGAAGTGGGTTTGCAGAATGGAGAAATAAGAACTGTGCGTCAAGTCACCGACAAAGATGCTGTGAAACACAAGCTCACTGTTGTAGTGGAGGACAATGGGCAGCCCTCTCGTTCAGCAACAGTCAACATTATCGTGGTGGTCGCGGATAGTTTCCCTGATGTGCTGTCGGAGTTCACTGACTTTATGCACGACAAGGATTACAACGACAACTTGACATTTTATCTGGTCTTGGCCTTGGCTGTAGTTTCATTTCTCTTTGTTGTGTCAATCATAGCCATACTGTCAGTCAAATGCTACAGATGGAGACGTGAGCGGATGCTTTATAAATCGGGTGCCAATCTGCCAGTTATTCCATATTATCCACCACTCTACGCAGATGTAGGTGGTACTGGAACTTTACAGCATGTGTACAATTATGAGGTCTGTAGAACGACTGACTCCAGAATGAGTGATCGGAAGCACATGAGACCGAGTCGAAGTATCAGTAGTCTCGATGCCAGTGGAACACAGACACTCACTCATGCGCAGAGGGATAAACTAATAAATGACGATTTCGACAATGAGGTGAGGTATTATGAGTTTATTGTTTTTGTTTTGATCTATGTTGTTGTTATACTTCTTGTTATGAACATTGTTTTTGTTCGAGTTTCATGGTGGATTCAAAATGTTGAAGTTGCTGAGTAATCATTAGGTATGCATGAAATGCACGAGACCAGGGATAAACGAGGACGATCTAATATGTGTTATTTGAATTCTGTGATGTTAAGGATCATGCTGCCGTAATGAGTGGTATATCATTGTCAACCCGCTCCCAGAAGATTCTGTCCGTAAGACTGTTATGGTGAACCTTAAAGACATTGGCTCTGGTATAAACGGGCAGATTAAATGTTCTGTGATGCGAAACTGAGATTTACCGTTTCGCATCAAATCATCTTCCTATAATTTCTGCAGTTTAGTCACGGATTAGATTTTAGATCGTGAGAAATATTCTGAATATAATATATCAATAACAGATCGTTATGAGGGTTCTCCCTCATTTGCTACTAATAAAACATAAACATACTGTCAGCTATAAATGGAGACGTAGGAGCATGTTTTTCCAACCGGGTGCTAATCGGGTTCCAAATGATCCACCCATTTTTGCAGATATAGGAGCAGGGGCGCAACTACTAACTTATTGTGGGTGTATGCACCCGTCCTCCCCTCGCGGCAGCATCGCTGGTCGCAACATCTACTGCCAGTGGCCAGGCACTAAGTTTCGTAAATATTTTAAACAGCATATTTAGAGCATAGTCATGATTACCCCCCGCCCCACTCCCACCCCCCGGACCGTGCGCCCATATGCACCGCACACCCCATTTTTGCGCCACTGCAAAGGAGGCACAGGAACCTCACAGCATGTATACAATTACGAGGTCTGTAGAACAACTGAGACAAGAAAGAGGCATATGCCAGACCATTCAATAAGCGATAGTTTGGACATCAGTGAGACACAGACACTCACGCACGCGCAAAGAGATACACTGACCTTTGACTATAAGGATCAAGTAGGAGTTACTTTTAAATAATCTTTACATTTACATTTACGTCTTTACAGCTTATATGATGCACTCACTTTATTTTGATTTACCTACCAGTGCAATTTATTTATATTTATTGTTGTTTTTTAAACTGTATTTAAATGTTCATTACATCAATATTTTAATTTTTTTACATGAATTAATTATTCTTATGTGAATATATTTAGCTCTCTATTTAACTTGAATTCATACTATCACCAATTATGTAGTGGTGTTTTGAGTAATATTCCCTTGTCCGGATGGCGGAAACCCTCCAAAATCTGGGATCGTAAAAATCAAAGTAATTCTTATGAATGCGAATGATATTTCCCCCGTACTTACTCTGTGTATATGACGTCTTTATCTGAAAATTCACAAACGGGCACTGTTGTTGTCATAATAAGTGCATCCGATAGACACAGAGGACCTATTGCTGATGTAGTCTATTCGTTTTCTCAAAGCTCTGTAAATACAGCACATTTGTTTGACATCTATGCTTGCACATGAACCACTGTTGTCAGGGGTGATCTAGATAAAATAAAAACATTGTCAGTTAAATGTTGTAGTAACAGATAAAGCAGGTTAAAAAGACTAAAGTAAACTGTTGAAATGGTCGAGGTAAACGACAATGGACATCATATTGATTCATCAACCAATGCAATTAATTTACTAATTTTATTTATTTATTATACCTAAAATTATTTTCAAATGTGTTGTTTAGTATTCTTGTATAGAATTTTGATACAACCACAGTATTTTCAAATCTAAATACATTAACTGGCAAATTATTGTCATGTGAATACACTGACCTTTCTGCTTCTATTCAGGTCATTCTTTTACCAAAAGTGTGTTCTTTTCATCGTTGTGATACACATTCAGGTCTCTAAGTGCCGCTGTTGGTTAGCGTGTGATGATTTTAAAAGCTCATTTAAGGATCCTCCTACATACCCTGACATCATGCATGCATTTAAATGGTTCTTCATTTTAGGATATGTCCCACTGTGGAGGCATACACGGGAATTGATTGCTAGTACATATATTGATTGATTGCTAGTACAAATATACTTTATTTTACATTGCTTGGCATATTTATGGTTAAACTGAGGGTTTCACGATATGAATATTCTTTGTTCTCTGGACATCGGGAATCGTGGCTGTGCTTCTGCTGTTTGTCGACGGATGATGCAGTTTCTCGTTATGTTTCTCTTTGTCCCGGTCGTTGCGCACGGACAGGTCCGTTATTCTATTTCTGAGGAGATGAATACGGGCTCTGTTGTGGGAAATATCGTTCAGGATCTCGGTCTCGACGTGAAAAGATTGAAATCTGGTCGAGCGCGGATCTTTACGGAGGACAGTCGTGAGTACATCGGTCTAAATGTGGATAAAGGGATTTTGGTAGTGAGAGAGAGGATAGATAGAGAGGAGCTGTGCGCCCAGGTCACTCCATGTTCCTTACACTTTCAGATAATTCTACAAAACCCGATGGAGCTGCACAGTGTTGATGTGGAAATCTTAGATGTAAACGATCACGCGCCTATTTTTGCAAAAAAAGAAATGGATTTTAACATAAGTGAATCAGCTGCCCCGGGTGTTCGGTTTTCTTTCGAAAATGCACGTGACCCTGACGTAGGTCTAAACACACTGCAGAGATACACACTTAATCCATCAGACCATTTCTCTTTAAATGAATTTTCACGAAGTGATGGCACGAAGTATGTGGAGATGGTGCTACAAACATCACTGGACAGAGAACAACAAGAAGAACATGAATTAATTCTAACAGCATTTGATGGAGGCACACCTCAAAAGTCAGGGACAGTTAAAATAATCGTCACTGTTATCGATGCAAATGACAATCCTCCCGTGTTTAGTCAGCCTGTATACAGAGTATCTTTACCAGAAAATGCTCCGAAAAGCAGTACAGTAGTGACTGTTAGAGCTACAGACAAGGATGAAGGAGCTTATAGTGAGGTTACGTATTCTTTTCCCCAGAGCTCAGGAATAGACGGAAAAGGTTTGTTTAGTATCGATTCCAAAACTGGAGGAATAATAGTGACCGCTCCACTGGATTTTGAAAAATTTAAGCAATATGAACTTAATATCGAGGCCAGAGATAAAGGGGGGCTAACCGATACCTGCAAAGTGTTCGTTGAGATCACAGATGTTAATGATAACGTACCTGTTATCAATGTTATCTCATTTTCCAACCCCATCCCAGAGGATTCAGAACGGGAGACTGTTATTGCCATGTTGAACGTTAAAGACATAGACGCTGGAAAAAACGGTCAGATTAAATGTTTTGTCAACTCAGATTTACCGTTTCGCATTAAGTCATCGTCCTCTAATTTCTACAGTTTAGTCACTGATCAGATTTTAGATCGTGAGAAATGTTCTGAATATAATATAACAATAACGGCTTCTGATGGAGGTTCTCCCTCATTTTCTACTAACAAAACACTGAATCTGAAAATATCTGATGTGAACGACAATGCCCCTCTTTTCCATCGTCAGTCATACACCGCTTATGTCATGGAGAATAATACTCCTGGGGTTTCCATATTTGCAGTGACAGCGAGCGATAAAGACTCTGGTAACAACGCACATATTTCATATTTTCTTGAGGATGTTCTCCTTAATGGAGTTTCGGCATCGACTTATATTTCAGTTCACGCAGAGAGTGGAGAGATTATTGCTGTTCGTTCTTTTGATTACGAGCAAACACAAGTGTTTACTGTTCGAGTGAAAGCACAAGATGGAGGAAACCCACCTCTCAGCAGCAACGTCAGTGTGAAAATGATCATTCAGGACCAGAACGACAACTCACCTCAGGTCCTGTACCCAGTACAGACAGGCAGCTCTGTGGTGGCTGAAATGATGCCTCGTTCAGCAGATGTGGGTTATCTTGTGACTAAAGTCGTGGCTGTCGATGCGGACTCTGGACAGAATGCCTGGCTCTCATATAAAATGCAGAAATCCACAGACAGGGCGCTGTTTGCCATTGGCTTGCAGAATGGAGAAATAAGAACTGTGCGCCAAGTCACCGATAAAGATGCTGTCAAACACAAGCTCACTGTTGTAGTGGAGGACAACGGGCAGCCCTCTCGTTCAGCAACAGTCAATATTAACGTGGCGGTGTCGGACAGTTTCCCTGAAGGGCTCTCCGAGTTCACGGACTTAATGCACGACAAGGATTACAATGACAACCTGACATTTTATCTGGTTTTGGCCCTGGCTGTGGTTTCATTTCTCTTCATTGTGTCAATCGTGACCATATTGTCAGTCAAATGCTACAGATGGAGGCGTGAGCGAATGTTTTACAAAACGGATGCGAATCTGCCAGTTATTCCATATTATCCAC
Source organism: Clupeocharax schoutedeni (assembly GCA_037974565.1). Taxonomy (NCBI): domain Eukaryota; kingdom Metazoa; phylum Chordata; class Actinopteri; order Characiformes; family Alestidae; genus Clupeocharax; species Clupeocharax schoutedeni. Next base: position 3,365,760 of record JBBPDH010000124.1, read on the forward strand.
CTCTGTATGCCGACGTTGGGGGCACAGGAACTTTACAGCATTTGTACAATTATGAGGTGTGTAGAACGACAGACTCCAGAAAGAGTGATCTGAAATGTGTCAGACGTTCCAGTGAGAGCATCATTAATTTGGACACAAGTGGGACACAGACACTCATGCATCCGCAGAAGGAGAGCGTAGGCACTGCTGATCAGGTGAGATTGTGTCACTGATAAGAGCTGCTAACAGAGTGAACTTTCAAGTTTTCATATTTTATATTGTACTAAAAATTATATTATTATTTGCAGTTATTATTAGTTTTTTTATTTAGTTAATTGTATTTGACTTATTTTTTCGATTAGTATAATTGTTTATCCACATTAATTCAGTGAATCTTTCTGCTTGGTAATCTCATATGTAGATCAGGATATTCATGTGGTGTTTGTTTCTATTTTCCTTGAAATTTTTCTTCAGTACACTGAGGGCCGCTGTTGGTCAGTGAGAGTAGATTCTGAAGCGCGCATTAGTGGGTCCTCCTCCACATTCTGACATCATGCATAAAGGAAAAATGTTCTTCGTTTCACAGTGATGCTCTTGTGTGGAGAGCGGAGCGTTATTTGCTAGTACATACGAAAACATATTCAACATTTCAGTGACCGTCTTTTGGAAAACTTAACGCTGGACTAAATGTTTCACATAATGAATCTTCTTTGTTCTCTAAACTACAGGAATAGTGGCTCTGTTTCTGTTTTTTTTCAACGGATAATGCAGTATTTCGTCCTGCTTTTCTTAGTCCTGGTCGTTGTACGCGGTCAAATCCGTTATTCTATACCCGAGGAGATGAATAAAGGCTCTGTTGTGGGTAATATTCATCAGGATCTTGGCCTGGATGTGAAAAGATTGAAATCTGGTCGAGCGCGGATCTTTACGGAGGACAGTCGTGAGTACATCGGTCTAAATGTGGATAAAGGGATTCTGGTAGTGAGAGAAAGGATAGATAGAGAGGAGCTGTGCGCCCAGGTCACTCCATGTTCCTTAAACTTTCAGATAATTCTAGAAAACCCGATGGAGCTACATCGTGTAGATGTAGAAATACTAGATATCAACGATCACGCTCCGGTTTTTGACAAGACAGACATCACAATTGAAATTAGGGAATCTGCCTCATCAGGTTCGTGGTTTTCTTTAGAGAGTGCGCATGATCCCGACGTGGGACAAAATACACTGCAGAGATACACTCTTAACCCAACAGATCATTTCTCTTTAAAGGAATTATTTCGAGGTGATGGCACAAAATACGTTGAGATGGTGTTGCAAACGCCTTTAGACAGAGAACAACAAGAAGAGCATAAATTAAGTCTGACAGCCTTTGATGGAGGCACTCCACAAAAATCCGGTACAGTTAAAATCATGGTCATTGTTATCGACGCAAACGACAATCCTCCCGTTTTCAGCCAGGCTTTATACAGAGTATCTTTACCAGAAAATGCTCAAAAGGGCAGTGCAGTAGTAAGCGTTAGAGCTTCAGACAGGGATAAAGGAGCAAATGGTGAGGTCACGTATTATTTTTCAAAAAGCACCGGAAAAGCCACGGAGTTGTTCACAATAGATGCACACACCGGAGACATAACAGTAAATGGTCTATTAGATTTTGAAAAATCCAAACACTTAGAGCTAAATATAGAAGCAATTGATCAAGGCGGTCTAAATGATGCCAGTAAAGTGCTCGTTGAGATCAGTGATGTTAATGATAACGCTCCTGTTATCAGTGTTATCTCATTTTCCAACCCCATCCCAGAGGATTCCGTCCCGGAGACTGTTATAGCGATGCTGAATATTAAAGACATAGACTCGGGTACAAACGGGCAGATTAAATGTTCAGTCAACTCGAATGTACCGTTTCGCATCAAATCATCATCTTCTAATTTGTATAGGTTAGTCACTGATCACATTTTAGATCGCGAAAAATGCTCTGAATATAATGTGACAATAACAGCTAGAGATGAAGGTTCGCCATCTTTATCTGCGAACAAAACACTAAATGTGAAAATTTCTGACGTGAACGACAACGCACCTGTTTTCCAGCGTCACTCATACACTTCTTATGTGACGGAAAACAACACTCCTGGAGGTTCCATATTTGCAGTTACAGCGAGCGATAAAGACTCTGGTAACAACGCGCGTATTTCATATTTTCTTGAGAATGTTCTCGTTAATGGACTTTCACCCTCGACTTATATTTCAGTTCACGCAGACAGTGGGGAGATTCATGCTGTTCGTTCTTTTGATTACGAGCAAACAAAAGAGTTTAGTATTCGCATAAAAGCACAGGACGGAGGGAGCCCACCTCTCTGCAGTAACGTGAGTGTAAAAATTATCATTCAGGACCAGAACGACAACGCACCTCAGGTTCTGTACCCAGTACAGACTGGTGGCTCTGTGGTGGCTGAAATGGTGCCCCGTTCAGCTGATGTGGGCTATCTTGCAACTAAAGTGGTGGCTGTTGATGTGGACTCTGGACAGAATGCCTGGCTCTCATATAAATTGCAGAAATCCACAGACAAGGCGCTGTTTGAAGTGGGCTTACAGAACGGAGAAATAAGAACTGTGCGCCAAGTCACCGATAAAGATGCTGTGAAACACAAGCTCACTATTATAGTGGAGGACAACGGACAGCCCTCGCGTTCAGCTACAGTCAGTATTAACGTGGTGGTGGCGGATAGTTTCCCTGAAGTGCTGTTGGAGTTTCCTGACTTTACGCACGACAAGGATTACAACGACAACTTGACATTTTATTTGGTCTTGGCATTGGCTGTAGTTTCATTTCTCTTCATTGTGTCCATCATGGTCATACTGTCAGTCAAATGCTACAGATGGAGGCGTGAGCGGATATATTACAAAGCCGGTGCTAATCTGCCAGTTATTCCATATTATCCACCCCTTTACGCAGACGTCGGGGGCACAGGAACTTTACAGCATGTGTACAATTATGAGGTCTGTAGAACGACTGACTCCAGAAAGAGCGATATGAAATATGCCAGACCTTCCAGTGAGAGCATCATTAGTTTGGATGCCAGTGGAACACAGACACTCACGCATGCACAGAGGGAAACAGTTGGCCATGACTCGAAGGATCAGGTGGGAGTTACTCATAAATAATCTTTAATGATCATATTATGCACTCACATTTTTATCATTTATCTTCAAGGCGATTTCACCACCTCTGCCAGGCTTACGATTTTAAAAATGTATTTTTTTAAAAAATATTCTCATATGTAATCTTTTTCACTATTATATAACATTTCGATAACAACACTGTTTTCAAAACTGGGTACTGTAATTGGTAATTATTGTTAGGTGAATGCACTGTTTCACTTAATTTTATAATGCAGTATTACCAAATATTTCTCCTTTTTTCGTTGTTATATTTCTTTCAGGGCGCTATGTGCCGCTGTTGGTCAGTGTGTGCTGGTTTTAAAAGCTCATTTAAGAATCCCCCTCCACATTCCGACATCAGGCATGAAGCAAAATTGTTCTTCATTTTAGATCATGCGTCACTGTGTAGGCTTGTATGAGAATGGATTGTTAGTACATGCAATAACACTTGTTTTATTTAACAATGTTTGGGATATTTATGGTTAAACTGAAGGACCAGAGAACACAGAATATCCTTTGTTCTTTGGACGCCCGGAACAGTGGCTCGGCTTCTGGTGTTTGTCGACGAATGATGCTGTTTTTCGTTCTGCTTTTCTTTGTCATGGCCTTTGCGCACGGGCAGTTTCGTTATTCTATTCCTGAGGAGATGAATATGGGCTCAGTTGTGGGAAATATCGTTCAGGATCTCGGTCTGGATGTGAAAAGACTGAAATCTGGTCGAGCGCGGATTTTTGTGGAGGACAGTCGTGAGTATATTGGTCTAAATGTGGAAAAAGGGACTCTGGAAGTGAGAGAGAGGATAGACAGAGAGGAGCTGTGCGCCCAGGTTACTCCATGTTCCTTACACTTTCAGATAATTCTAGACAACCCGATGGAGCTGCACCGTGTTGATGTAGAAATACTAGATATAAATGATCATGCTCCAGTTTTTGACAGGAAAAACATCAACATTGAAATTAAGGAATCCATCGTCGCGGGTTCACTGTTTTCCTTAGAGAGTGCGCATGACCCTGATGTTGGTTTAAATACACTGCAGAGCTACACTCTTAAGCCCCAAGATAATTTCTCTTTAAAGGAGTTAGCTCAAGGTGATGGCACAAAATACGTTGAGATGGTGTTACAAACACCTTTAGACAGAGAACAACAAGAAGAGCATATATTAATCCTGACAGCCTTTGATGGAGGAACTCCTCAACAATCCGGGACAGTTACAATAACTGTCTCTGTAATCGATGCAAATGACAATCCACCCGTTTTCAGTCAGCCTGTATACAGAGTATCGTTACCAGAAAATGTTCCGAAGAGCAGTGCAGTAGTGACCGTTAGCGCTACAGACAGGGATAAAGGAGCGAATGCTGAGATTAAATATTCTTTTTCACAGAGCACCGGAAAAGCCAGTGGGTTGTTCAGCATTGATCCAAACACCGGAGACATTAGAGTAAATGGTATTTTAGATTTTGAAAAGTCTAAACAGTACGAGCTAAATGTGAAGGCAATGGACAAGGATGGGTTAACTGGTAGCAGTAAAGTGCTCGTTGAGATCAGCGATGTTAATGATAACCTGCCTGTGATCAGCCTTATCTCATTTTCCAACCCTATCCCGGAGGATTCTCCCCCGGAGACTGTTATTGCGATGCTGAACATTAAAGACATAGACTCCGGTAAAAACGGACAGATTAAATGCTCAGTCAACTCAGATTTACCGTTTTGCATAAAATCATCTTCCTCCAATTTCTACACTTTGGTCACTGATCAGATTTTAGATCGCGAAAAATGTTCTGAATATAATATAACAATAACGGCTACTGATGAAGGTTCTCCACCATTTTCTACTATTAAAACACTAAATCTGAAAATATCTGATGTGAACGACAACGCCCCTGTTTTTCAGCGTCAGTCATACACCGCTTATGTGATGGAGAATAACACTCCTGGAGTTTCCATATTTGCAGTGACAGCGAGCGATAAAGACTCTGGTAACAACGCACGAATTTCATATTTCCTTGAGGATGTTCTCGTTAATGGACTTTCCACCTCGACTTATATTTCAGTTCACGCAGAGAGTGGAGAGATTGTTGCTGTTCGTTCTTTTGATTACGAGCAAACAAAAGAGTTTAGGATTTGCATAAAAGCACAGGACGGAGGGAACCCACCTCTCTGCAGCAACGTGAGTGTAAAAATTATCATTCAGGACCAGAACGACAACATACCTCAGGTTCTGTACCCAGTACAGACTGGCGGCTCTGTGATGGCTGAAATGGTGCCTCGTTCAGCTGATGTGGGCTATCTTGTAACTAAAGTGGTGGCTGTTGATGTGGACTCTGGACAGAATGCCTGGCTCTCATATAAACTGCAGAAATCCACAGACAAGGCGCTGTTTGAAGTGGGCTTACAGAACGGAGAAATAAGAACTGTGCGCCAAGTCACCGAAAAAGATTCTGTGAAACACAAGCTCACTATTGTGGTGGAGGACAACGGACAGCCCTCGCGTTCAGCAACAGTCAGTATTAACGTGGTGGTGGCGGACAGTTTCCCTGAAGTGCTGTCGGAGTTCCCCGACTTTACGCACGACAAGGATTACAACGACAACTTGACATTTTATTTGGTCTTGGCATTGGCTGCAGTTTCATTTCTCTTCATCGTGACCACCATGGTCATACTGTCAGTCAAATGCTACAGATGGAGGCGTGAGCGGATGTTTTACAAATCGGGTGCCAATCTGCCAGTTATTCCATATTATCCCCCCCTTTACGCGGACGCTGGGGGCACAGGAACTTCACAGCATGTGTACAGTTATGAGGTCTGTAGAACGACTGACTCCAGAAAGAGTGATCTGAAATATGCCAGACCTTCCAGTGAGAGCATCATTAGTTTGGATGCCAGTGGAACACAGACACTCACGCAGGCACAGTGGGAAACACTTGGCCATGACTCAAAGGATCAGGTGGGAGTTATTCATAAATAACAGTAATGCCAAGTTTACGATGTATTTATTTTTAAAAATGTATTATTTAAACCATTATTTTCATATGCAGTCTTCATCAATATTATATACCCTTTCGATACCAACACAGCGTTTTCAAAACTCAGTACTTTCATTGGTATATTATTGTTATTTGAATGCACTGACCTATCTGTTTCACTTCTTTTCATAATACAGTATTCCCAAATATTTCCTTACAAACAGTATTGGTAACAGTATTACCAAATTTCCTTCTGAGTGCCGGCCGCTGTTGGTCAGTGTGTGTTGGTTTTAAAAGCTCATTTAAGCTCATGCGTCACTGTGTAGGCTTATATGAGAATGGATTGCTAGAACACAGAAACACTATTTAACAATGTTTGTCATATTTATGGTTCAGCAGTGCCTCGTGCTGCCATCTTGTGTGTTGATGTGAATTCTGGACAAAATTTCTGACTCTCACATTAACTGCAGAAACAGCTGCGTTCTGGTTGAAGAGGGCTCACATAATGGAGAAATAAATACTGTGAGCAAGTTTGTCTGTCTGTCTATCTATCTCTCTTTCTTTCTGTCTGTCTGGCACTCTCTCTCTGTTTAGGGATTATTCTTTAGGTAAGACCTTGAGAAATGTAGGTGTTTAAAATAGTATGTACATTTTTGTTCAAGCATGTTAGAATTTTTATATAAATTAAAATAATATTCACCAGTACACACCCATTTTAGCTCCACTAGCACATCAATATCTTAAGCTTAATCTTAATACTCTAGCTCATAAAATGTTCTCCTCTCATTTGTTTATTCAATTGTGACACCCCCAGTTAGCGGCCGCTAGAGAGTAATGAATCTAGCGAATCAGCGAATCCGCCTCTGTAAGTGCATGCTTTTCGGACTGAACGGCGTGCAGAGCTACTCAGTTCACCCTACAGATCATTTCAGCCTGAAAACACAGAGCCAAGCAGGTAGTGGTAAAAATGTTGAGCTCGTTCTGCAGACTCCATTAGACAGAGAGAAAGTAAAGCGTCTGTATTTGACCATAACTGCAACAGATGGAGGTATCCCTGTAGGAGCCGTAATACAGTGTTTTGGGCTTGTCACGTGGTGTCTGGTTGTGGTGGTAACGTACGGGAGCTTGGGTCACATGAC
>JBBPDH010000124.1:3385330-3410996 GCA_037974565.1 Clupeocharax schoutedeni
CATGACCAACACGCTGGATGCCTCTTTACCTGACAGCACCTGGACATTTGAGAGTCAGCAGGTGAGCAAAATGTGTTGTTTAGCATGAGTGATGTGGTATTTAGATGGATTTACAGTGTCCAAGCCTACAATAATGCATTAAACAATAACTTGTTTTAAACAAAAAAAGCTTTGTGCCCAAATGCTCCTCATCAGCACTCCTGGAATTTTGAAAGTCAGTAGATGAGTTTGTGTAGTGTAGTCATGCTCATATATTTTGTGAAAAAACGTGATTAAATTAGAATTGTTGTTCTTAATTTAGCTTTGTAATAATATAGTGCAGCATAAAGATTTAACAACCAAATCAGGCTTTTTGTCTTTACTTGAATGAGTAATGGTAACCAACCAGCCAACCTACATTTGCTCTATATGTAATACATTATATTTGTCTGTAATTTAGTAAGTAAATAGATAGATAAAAGTAGTTTGCTGTTAAAAGGTAATTTTATACTAAACTATACTCAACACTCACTTTTTGATAGTAGGCAGTTGATAGTCTAGTTAGGGCATTTGCCCTACGTTCAAATAAAAAGACTGCTGGCGGCACTTTTGAGGTACCCTTAATGATGTTTCAGCCCCACATACTGCCCCAGGCGCTGTGTTTTTGGCGGCCCGCTGCAACACTTGGTGAATGGGTTAAATGCAGAGAAAGAACTCCATGCTGTTCCCACTGTGGGCTGTGTTGTGTTCATGTATGACAGAATGGTCAAGTTACACTTAACTGCTGGCCACTCTGTCATTGTCTTTCCTTTTTGTAAATATGATGCCTGTTTTGTCTCTTTATTGTATTAAAACTAGGAAACTGGCTAAATGTAAATATATATATTATATAACATTACTGATGTTGAAACACTCAACATAGCGTTTCACAGCTTCTTACAACACAGACTGACTCAACACAGTTTGAAAGGAGAATAAACTGAGCTGATTTAGAAAAAGCGCCCTCGTGTGGCGAATTCTCCACTTCGTCTTTGTGGCCATTCTCGGCTGTTGAGTCGGCGCCAGAGCACATCTAATGGGGGTGCGTGGGTCAGCAGCAGGGGGGGGCACTGCTCTTTGAGAAATATATTAATGCAGTAATGCAATGGATTAAAACACGTTTTTATTTATTAGTATTAGGCTACGTATTAATATTATTATTATTATTATTATCATTATTATCATTATTATTATTACTAGCTACAATAGCTGTTCTTGTTGTTGAGGATGTGGTCACACGCAGGCAAGACGAAAAATAAAAGATTGACTGAGGGCTTCCATGGAAGCTATAAATGCAATGGTTTCCCAGGTCAGTGCGTCAGAAATAGTTAATTTACCTCTCAACATATTATTAAACAACATAAAGGCCTGCCATTGATTAATGAAGTTACAGTTTGCACAGTTAAAATACTAATGTTAAAATGTTAGTATCAATAGGCTAACTTAATGGGATTTTTTTCGGCCTGTGCTGGGGGGGGGGGGGAACTAATGGCCTCTAGGGGCAGCACGGCCCCCGAATGCCCCCCCTTGTCGCCGACACTGTCTGTAGAGCTTGTATTAAGCACTGTTTTGGTTTTTTTTTTGTTTTTTTACCAAAATAGTCAGTCGTAACAAACAAAAAACTTGTCACTGAAGGTTGAAATCAATAACATGTTCACCTATCTTAGTTGCCTCTTTGAAATGTTTAGCCTGAGTCACTCTGAGCTATTATGTCCGTCTCACACTTCTCTCAGACCGCTCTCAAAGGTTTGCGTCCCCACAAAAATGAGGAAAGAATTTATACGAGGCGCGTTACTTCGAACCCAGTCTTCCCCACAACCCTCATTCTGCTCTCGATTTTGGTCAGCAAGGGAAAGAGTGGTCAGTGCTGATGAAAATGAGCCACAGAGACAGAGACAGATCCATTGGCCAATCGTATGTTACGAAATAAGAATATTACCAGCCAACCCCAACACAGCAGGCTGGAATATGGGTGGGAAAAGAAAACGGGCGCGTAGAGCCTGTTGCTCGCTCCTGACCAATAGGATATGGGACTTTGTGGCCCAGTCTCCTCCCTCACCAAAGAACGGAGAGGAACAGGCAGCGCTGGGAAGTTTTGGGAGACGGCTAGATGGAGTGTCTTTTTCTCCTTTGGCAATTTAATGACGTTTTTGGTCACCATGGACTCTCGAAAACGCCTCATTGTACTCCACACCAAACGGATTAAGTTTCGAACGGCGTGATAAGGACCGTTTAAGGGGAAATATGGATTGATCAAAGGGGTAAAGCGCTTCCAAACTTTCTGTTCTCCTCCATCTCTCTCTGTCTCTTTCACAATGGAGTTGAGAAAGATGAGCTGGTGCCCGGAATGGCGCGCGCTGTGCGTTGCGTTCTCTCTCACTCTCTCCTGCTTGTCCAACGCGTCTGGGGAGCTCAGGTACTCCGTTCATGAGGAGCAGAAAGCGGGCTCACTCGTGGGGAATATAGCGAAGGATTTGGCTCTCACTCCTCAGAGGATTATTGAGAGAAACGTGCGCGTGGTTTCGGACTCCAGCGTCCAGTACTTCGAGATCAATTCGGCCAACGGCGCGCTGGTCATCAAGAAAACTATCGACAGGGAGCTCATGTGCGGCTCAAGCGCGGCGTGTTCGTTACTCCTTCAGATCGTCCTGCAGAACCCGCTGGACATGCACCGCGTCCTCGTGGACATCGTGGATGTGAACGACAACTCCCCACAGTTCCCGGCGCACAACTCTTCGCTGGAGATCTCGGAGGCGGCCGCGCCTGGAACACGCTTCCGTCTGGAGAGCGCGCGGGATCCCGACGTGGGCGTGAACTCGTTGCGCACGTACCACCTGGCGCCCAACGATTGTTTCGGCCTGAAGGTCGAGACCAAGAGCGACGGCAGCAAGTTCCCGGAGCTTGTGCTGGAAAAGGCTCTGGACCGCGAGGCGCAGGCCTCGTTCCGTCTGCTGCTCACGGCCGTGGACGGTGGGCAGCCCGAGAAGTCGGGCACCACCCTGCTGCTCATTAAAATCCTGGACGTAAACGACAACGCGCCAGTGTTTGACGAGAATGTGAAGAGGGTCAGTCTTTTTGAAAACTCTCCCGTGGGAACTGTTGTAGCAAAGCTCAATGCCACTGACGCAGACTCTGGAACCAATGGGGACGTGACATTCCTGTTTAGCAAATACACGCCAGACAGAATTTTTAGCTTGTTCAGTGTAGACTCTAAAAGTGGGGAAATTCGTGTTATTGGGGAGGTGGATTATGAACAAACCAAGGTCTATGACATCACTGTCCAGGCCCGGGATAGTGGTACACCCGCCATGGAGGGCTCGTGTAACGTCAAAATAGAAATAACAGATGTAAACGATAACACTCCAGAGGTGACGTTAACCTCACTCACCAGCCCCATCAGCGAGGATGCTGAGCCTGGCACTGTCATTGCACTTATCAGCGCAAGGGACTTAGACTCTGGTAAAAACAGTCAGGTGACGTTAAAGGTGTCACCGGGTTTGCCTTTTAAACTGAAATCTACCTTTGAGGAACACTATACCCTTGTTACTGACAGCCATTTGGACAGGGAAACTGTCCCAGAGTATACTGTGGTTGTCACGGCAACAGATGCAGGCACGCCCCCATTGTCTTCTCAGAAGACGTTTGTAGTTAGCCTCTCTGATGTGAATGATAATGCTCCAGTATTCTCCCAGCCCTCTTACAGTGTAGATATTCCAGAGAATAATGCCCCTGATACGCCAATAACGGCAGTCTCAGCTTCTGACCCAGATTTGGGGGACAATGCTCGTCTTACCTACTCAATCTTGACATCCACCATCCATGGCACCCCTGTGTCCTCTTATGTGTATATCAACCCTGAGAATGGGAATATCCGTACTATGCGCTCATTAGACTATGAACAGATTAATGCTTTTAAGATTGAAGTGCAGGTACATGATGCTGGAACACCGCCACTCAGTTCCAATGTTACCGTCCATGTTTTCGTCACTGACCAGAATGACAATCCGCCTGTCATTCTTTACCCTGCCATTTCAGATGACTCAGGCCTCCAGTTGTCCGTCCTCCGTTCTGCTCCCATTGGTCACCGAGTGAACAAGATTGTGGGATTTGACCCGGACAGTGGGTATAATGCCTGGTTGTTCTACAGCATCGCCCCTGGCGATGATGCAGCATACTTCCGAATTGGAAGAAACACAGGTGAGCTATGCACCATGCGGAAACTAGCTGATGAGGATCAGAGTGGTGGAGAGCGCTCATCCTATAGCTTTGTGGTGGTCGTGCAGGACAGTGGAGAGCCTCCCAAGTCCACTTCCGTCTCCGTCACAGTCAATGTGGAAGAGAAGATCGCAGATGCAGCCACAGACGCCCACAAAACACCTTTCTCTCATAAAGTGAGCGGGATGACGGATGTAACCCTTTACCTCATCATATCTTTGGGCTGTGTGACATTAGTCTTTCTTGTGACCACTATAGTGGTAGTTGTGCGGTGCCTTAGACACAGGGATGACTTGGAGTGCTGCTACCCAAGGAAAGGCTTCCGTTCCAGACATGGCTACCAGCAGCGCACCCATAAGGACCTCCACCTTCAGCTAAACACAGATGGGCCAATCCGGTACATGGAGGTGGTAGGGGGTCCTCAGGAGCCTCATACACGCACATATAGACCCTGCTACTCAACTCTTTCCAGCAGGAGTGACTTTGTATTTGTAAAGACTCCAATGCTGAGCCATAACAACACTTTAAACATGACCCTAACCAGGAAGCACTTAATGAACTCAGCCAATGAGGTGAGCAGTCAGCTCAGCACATAAGCCAATAAGCCAGTAACATTCCATAATGTTCAGTAGTTCTGGGTGGGATGGTTTTGCTGTCGCTACGTGCAACAAACAGTTTTCCAGTCTTGTAGAACCTTAAAACCATGTTTTTCCTTGAAAATAACTTGTACCACCTCACTTGGATTTTCTCATGATACAGTTGGAGAGGAATGGTATATGCTTTACATTAGAATATTTTAGATATTTTTTAGACAGTGGTGTTTTAGATATTTAACTATTATTTTTTAAATCAAACTTAAGGCAAGGACGGTCAACTTTGGAATCAAACCAAGAATAATGAGATGGCAGTAAACAAAAATAAAACAAAATGCATACAGACATGTAAAGAATTAAAAACCGGGGGATCTAGAGTAAGAAAAATGAGGTTTGTGTTGAGAAGGAAAGTGGTACAGATAAATGAGGACAGAGTAGATGGGTGTAGAGAGGAAGAACACAGTGGCTGAATAACAGGATCCCAGAGGTCATCCAGTGACCCGGACTTCCTGCTGTGCTGGGCGCTAGTGATTGATCCCATACCTTTGGAGTCATGTGACGTCCAGTTAAGTGTGAGTGTGTCACCTCTGGCCAATCCCTTAATACATTTCCATTCTAACCAGAATTCAGACTTCCCTTAGACCATAGAAGAAATGTAGTTTCTTTCAGATGCTTAGCCTGAATCCTCTCAGTAGAAACATACTAAATTTGTGTAGAGTTAATATATTTTTACAATCAATGTACTGGTACTCCTTACCAAATTTCATTTAAACATTTATTTATCCTCTTTTTAAGTGCAGGTGTGTGTCAAACTTCTAAAGCTTTGTTTTTCCTGGGTTTGGAATGTGATATGTGAGTTGGAAATTCTTTGGTGCTTCAGACCAACGTTATTTATAACTGCTGTTTGTTGAAGCAGGGCTCTGTATAATCTCTGGTGTCTATAACATAGTTTTGAGGGAAGAGCCTGAGAATGAGAATTTGTTTTCCAGTTCGTTCTCTCGTTCTCAATCTCTCAGCTTCTCCCTCGTGTCCCATCGCTTAGTCCTTTGGGAGTCATTTTGGCCTTAGGGCTGTGAGGAGACCATCTGGCTCCTCTGCCATAATGACACGTGCTCTTATGTGTGCGTTTTGTATGAAGGCATGTGAGCTGCATCAATAACAGAAGGACTGCCTATTAATGGTTCTGACATAGAGCACAAGAGTGTAAAGCCAGGACCGCATTAGGCCTTATACTTCAACAGAAATAATGGCCCTGGGACCAAAAAGGGCATCGGATTATATTGCACCAGTTTGTCTCTTTTATCTCATTTTCCACATCTCCCTTTTTTCGTTCTTTAACTGTTATTATGGAGAGAGTGTTTTGCGTTATCATATAAACATTTACCAGTTTTCAGAGGCCCAGAGTGTCTTAAGCAGCCAGTTGTCTTTTAGCATTCCATGTTTCCAGCAGTCATTTCCTCTTTTCCTCATCCTGTGTGTGTTTTTTGTTGAGACTGCTGATCACCATGGAAGCCATTTTCCCCTCCAGAGATGTGTGTGTGTGTGGCTCACATTCAGTGTCAGTGTTTAAAAGTGGTTGTGGGTATGGTAGATTAACCCACATCAGTGTAGTGTTTCTGATCTCTGCTGTGTTCTCTGCCTGTCTAAGACTGTCTGCAGTGGCCTAAACTGTGCTTGTGGAGAAGAAAGTTCTGCTGGAGACCTGTATCACAGTTATCAGATTAATGAATTAACTCCAGGCAGTTTTGGACGGAGTACTAGATCACAGAGTTTAGTCAAACTGGAGTTCTACAATGTTATGTCTGTAGTTTGCCTGTAACCAGGTTGAGTGTTTCTGTATAAGTTCCATGAAAGTTCTACCATAGAGGAAAAAATTGTGTTAGCAGGAACATAAATGCCCAGGCAGAAATGTTTAACTTAGAATTTGCAATTATTTTTTAATAATATATATAAAAAACAAACATAATGATTTTGTGTTGCACGAGTTTAATTTGTTCTTTAATATCTTAAAGAATGTCACATCCATAGTGTTTTTGCTTGAGTATAATTAATCTATAAGTTCCATTAGCAAAGGCATGACAGGACAATAATAATCATTAAGATGGAGGACAGAATGAAGCAGTGCATATATTGGGGAGGGGGGCCCTGTTCCTGGAAACAGGACTATTTCACAGTTTGGTGATTTCTCTGTTTAAACACACCAACCAAACTAGGTAACTTGAGTCAGGTATGTGTGAGTAGGAAAATCTCCAAGCTGTATGAATCTGGTTCTCCATAACCAGGGTACCCAACTCCGGGTATCCTTATTTATATTAACTGAGGATGTATTAGATTGGCCATTGGCAAGGTTAGAAGGCAACCTAACCCTCTCAGTTGGAAGCAATCAAATGTTGACATTAAACATGGCCAACAATTAGACTGACCATGGAAAACTGGAAAACAGGTTTACATTTCCTTTGTGTTTAAAGTGCTTTATGCAACACATTTAATTAACTCTTTTGGTGAGTGAAATCTACCCCATGAGGGAACAACTTATAACGGGCCACATAGTTTTATTCTGTCAGTGACATTGCTCACAGCTTCTGGTTTGAGAACTGTCAGAACAATAAGACTGATCCGTTACAAGCTATGATGATTACAGAAACATTGCCGGGTTCTTTTGTTTCTACTGTGTGTGTTTCACATACAGAGGACTGACTATATACTCTAGAGGTTGGGCATAACAAAGAGATGGGAAACATTATTGTAGGACGGCATAATTAAATAAGAGGAACTTTCTCCGTGGTGTAGAGAACAGGGTAAAGTCAGCAAAAGGATGCGTGTAACGATGAATGCATAGAAGCAGCTGTTTTCCTTGCTTTTTTTTTTTCTACTGTGGTGTTTGGTTTGGGTGGGCAGTCTCTGTTTGCATCCGGTTTCCATGTTTATAAATGAGACTGGCACTCAGAGTGTTAGCACACTGTCTTGTCTGACACATATAAGACTTCTTTACCACAGTTCTCCTAGTACAGTTCAATATTTAGTATTTGTGTTGTTATAGAACACACTCCAAAAATGACTTTGTTGGAGTGACGGCCCAGAAGAAACACTTTTGGTTCCCTAAAGAACGTCTCAATGGATGATTCTGAATGTAACCACATTTATAAATTAGATGTGCAAGAGGATGTAGAAAGTGTTTGTGCGTGCGTGCATATGTGTTTCTGTTTTCCTACAATTGTGTTTAAACTACGAACCATTAAGTAATCTTTCATTTAAGACTGTAAATTATCGACTTGCGGTTTTTGACTTGTGAGTGCTTTGATATTTATGCCATAGGTGAACTCTTGCTTTGTGTATACAGTATTTTAGTTTATTAGTATTACACCACTGAAGTGTTTAAACAAACAACAGATTGTACTGCATCATTAGAAACTTCTGTTTTTCTGCTCTACCCTTGGTGGGATTCAAACAGTGGTCTCTGTCCTGGCTAAGAGAATTTACCCACTGAACCACAGTTGTTTCATTAAAGTTCTCATTTAAACACATGTCATGGCAGACGAGTGCTAAAAGCTATCATTTAGGTTAACCTCATGTGGGAAATTTCCTAGAGGTTGTATTGAGACAGTGCTTTTTGTAATGACCCCTGGGCCAGGAATGGGTCATGGCTTTTGAGCTGAAAGCATGACCCAACCATAGCCCAGTACCAAGTTCCCTAAAGTCAGAATGATTCAGTTATTTTATCCATGGTTATGAGTTGTCTTTTATATAAACTGCCAGTGAATTTTGAATAATTTATCAAATTAGTATTGAATGCTAAATAACATAATTACTGGAGTGAAAGGCACTACCATGCTTACATCAATGTTTGTCTTGATTGTAGTACTGCTTTGGTAATGCAAGGCATTCTGTGTGTTCATTTAATAAGAACTTTATTCTCATTGCTATTAGCTTTCTTAGTGATTATGGATTAATCTATAGCTCTGTTCATCATTCTGGACACATCTAAACATGAAACAGGAAGCTGCACAGCACTAGCATTTGAGAATAATTTATTATACATTTATTTGTAACCAAATTGCTTTGATCTAGCATAGTTATCATCATCTGTGAAATGAATATTTTTACTTTATCTCATCATGCAATGTTACAGTTTACAGACTTTTTAAAACAGTTTTCTGGGTGGGATACAGCATGACCTCTCACTTTATAGTACTGGAATGTGAAAACACTAACCTAATTCTCCTCTTTGGTTTGCCTTTTGACAGCTAAAACCGAAAAGAGAAATGAGGCAAATAAAGTAATGAAGAGATCACAGGAGGGGGGATATAGAGGGATCAGAAGCATAGAGACCAAGAGAAATCTAGATGACTAATGTTCTCCCTCAGGTTTCAGAGTGTGGGCTGGTGTGTACGCTACCTCTACTCACATTCCACTCTTCTGTGTAACCTAAGGATACACACACACACACACACACACACACACACACACACACACACACACACAAAACCCATGCACAGAGTCCTTGAGAGAAGGCCAAAGCACTGTTTTGTATACATTTACAGTGAGGGGTTATTTAGACTAATAATATAAAGAGTCTAACTATGAGAGGGTCATATCACTTTTCTGAAATCATACCCCTATTTGATATTTGAGCATTTTGTTTCTGTGTCCCGGTCAAGGCTTCTTGTGTCCACATTACACAGATGGATGCTGGCAACAGCAGTGGTAGTGTTTGCCGCGTGTGTGTGTGTGTGTTCAGCGGTTAAAGCAGTGTTTGCTGTGTGTGTACATTAATGGACTCTGCATAGCATTACAGACTTTGTTCAATTTTGTGGGACATTTGAGTGTTTCTGTGAGAGTGTGCTGCACACTGCTACTCTTAGAATAGAACAGATGTTAGTTTAGCTCTGATGCACATGTCTAGGTTTTTAAGGCTTTTAATAATTCAGCATTATAACAGTACAGTTAATCTCTCTCTCCTCCATCCATCTCTGTCTCTCTCTCTCTCCTCCATCTCTATCTCTCTCTCTCTCCTCCATCTCTGTCTCTCTCCTCCATCTTCCCCTCTCTCTCTCTCTTTCTTTCTCTCCCTCTTAGGTAGCAAAGCTCTTATTTCTCCATAGTTTCTCTGCGTTTTTAAGGGTTTTAGAGCCTCTGTCCAGAGCCATTTGAGTCATATGCTGTCTTATATGCTTCCTGTCCGTTGAGCATGTCCTGGGCTCTCATTGTAAACACAATGGTTCCTTTGTTTGCTGGCTGTAGTATCAAACATTCACTCAATTAGTGCTAGTGCTCATTCCCTGCGTCAGGGAGCCATCACGTATTGTTGTGGAGGTTCTGTGTTACATTTCAGGTCCTTAATTCTTCACTGTGCATGCTTTATAGCTGTTATCACTTTGAAACGGGTTTAAGTGCTGTACACTGGAGGTGGAGCAAGTAGACATATGTCAAGGTGATTTCTGTGTGTTGCAATGAAAACAGCCTTTTAGCCACACACACAAACTCCTTTGTTTTTTTTGCCCATATAGCTGTTTTCTTTCCAGAATAATGTGACAGCCACAGTCCCATTGTGCTTGTGTACTGACATGTCCACAAAACAGCAATACCACTATCCGTCAGCACCAAGATTTTGGAACCAACAGTTGGACAGATGTATGAATGTCTTTTTTTTGTGAAGAATTCAAAGTGTCTTTTTTTCTCTCTGCAGCAAAAACCCCCTAACGCTGACTGGCGTTTTCCCCAGAACCAGCGACCTGGACCCAGCGGGTAAGTTTATTACCATATATTTGCATTAGGCAAAAACTTTGGATATGAAAGACAAGTACACACCCACCTGACCCTCAAACATTTGCATTTTTGCAGTACACACATGCATTGGTGCACGCTCAAGCTAACGAACCTGTACAGGAAATGTATGGGATAACAACAAAGCATAAAACATGTGTGATATGTAATTATTCCCATGGTAGTACTGTTGCAAATATTGTCATTAATGGGGTTTTTTTGTACCTCAACTGTCTAGTCTGGGATGTTAGGTTATTGCAAAAAAGAAATCTTATAAAAAAAAAAAACACTTTAAATGCTATGGAGTGGCAGAATCACTTCTGTATCTGCCAGTTTGCTTAATGTTGAATTGAGCCCAGAGTGCTATGAGTAAATGAAGAGATGGCAAAGGGTGTGTAGAGGCTCTGTGTTTTGTGGTGAGTGTTGGCATGATGATGTAAAAGGCCAGTGTTTGCTCTTCAGAGTTCTCAGCAAGAGGCAATCTAAACACACAGTAGAAACACTTTCATTCTTTCTTTCTTTCTTTCTTATTTGCTTTCCACTTCTTGTTCAGATCACTGGTGAATATTTTCACCACTTATTTTTGGCTGTACCATTATTTTAGGGCAAATCTAATATAATTTCATGCACAAAATAATATATTTAGGAACAGATTGCTGTGTGTCTCTACACTGAGGGAAAGACAGAAAAGGAGAGAAAAGAGAGAAACAATGCAGACAAGAAAAGATAGTAAGATGGAAAAAGAAAGAAAGAAAGAAAGAAAGAAATGAGATAATAAAGAAGTTGGATGTTTATGTTAATGTCACATCTGTTCACCCAGCTTCAAGTGATTGCTTCAGTGATGGCAGATTGTGCCTGTTGGAATTCTGTGGTCTTATGTGACTACGTAACTTAGAGCTCTTCTTTCAAATAAGTTTGCAGTTAGCCAAAGGCATTCATCCACTTCTTGTGTGCCAGCCAACCCCAATGCTCACCCTGCAACAATTTTCATAACAGGAATTACACAACATGCTAGAGAGTGAGACCTGTTTGAAAAAAGCCATTTAGAAGAAATTAGTTCTTTTTGTTTAGTGGGAAAAGCCTGCATATATAGTAGAAGGAAAACTCGGCAGGAAAACTGTTTTGTTCTCTGAGAGCTGAGCTGGAAATGACAGCATTTATACTGCTATTCAAGATTGTTAGGGAAATCTTGGAAAGAACGCCTAGAGGGAGAATTTAGGCTTGGGTAAGGGAAAAGCAAATAATTCACAAAGAAAATAACAAATTCACATATGATCAGAGCTTTCTGCATACTGTATAGCCACATTGTCATTTAAAACCCTAAACTTTTTTTGTTTCTTTCTTTGTTGTTTTGGTACAATGTCACATAAAGGGCACTCTACAGCTATATTTTAGCCTCCCAAAGTACCAACAGTGTTAATATACTCTCGAAAACACAGCAATCTCCTATAGGTCATTACATGATCTCTAAATGTGTACAAAATTCATTTCCTCGGGGGAGGAAAAGGCATATGTATATCTTTCCATTTTTTTTAAATAAAGAAAAGCCCAGAGTTAAGACAGGTTTTATGGATTATGATATCTGCACCATCTGAAAACACCAGCTGCCTCTTATTTTGTGTAAACATTTCCTGATGAGTAGATTAATAGCAATAGTCCAAAATTATATGGAAGAAAACATTGTTCCCGAAAGGTATGCTCTGAAAAATGTAAATGTACATTTTCGATTAAATATGGGTTTACATGATTTGCAAATCATTACATTCTATTTGTTTTAATTTTACACAGTGTCCCAACATTTTTGGAAACAGGGTTGTACATTAATATGTGCTTTTCAAGTTTCAAGTTACCATCTTGAATCTTTGAGGTTGTATCATGATGAGGCAGATTTCCTTCTCTTTGTAAGTTTCTCATCCAGAAGTGTTAATGCCAGAGTATATCAACCAGACAAACACGAAGATACATGTACATATTGATGCATGCCAAACTAGAGTAAATCGGACGAGAATATTCTAGAATCGTTCCGAAGTCAAACACACGTATGGCACTCTGAACATGTTTGTTCGTGTTTGTCCTATCATAGTACTCTGGATACACTATCCACCCCAAGTGTTCTGCTATGTCCTATCATAAAGGAAAATGACTCAGCATGGTTTATCACTGATCTTGTTTCAGTCCCTATTCATTTCAGTCCAGCCATCCAAGGTGGACATCACCCCACAGGCTGAGGTACATGATTATAGAGTAAAAACTCTCCCTTATTCCCATGTAGTCAACCCCTATCAGCTTTCTGTGCTCAGACGTTGATCAAGTTGTAGAATGTAGTGTGCATAGACGATATCAGCGTGTGGTTGTGATGTGATGGTATGGAGTATGTACTTGATTAGAACTAATCCAGAAAAAGCTGACCTACTGATATGGTGATTCAGAGAGAATTATGTCATAAGAAGAGGGGACATGTGTTTTTGTTTACTCTTGGCAGTATAAACAATGTTTTCTGGTCAGCAGGGTTTGTGTTCTTGTGTGTGTGGTCATCTGTCCACTTGACAATTTGCAGTCTTGACCACAGGAAATCATAATCTAACCATGGGATATGATAATGCTGACCAGAGGAAGTGCCATATCTAGTCAGCGTTGCAAAGCTAATTAGGTACAAATGAGACATGTTATCTTCACCAGAAGACTTGCTGGAAAATGTGAAACAAAAAAGCGCCTCCTTTCAAAATCCTGCCCTGAATGCCGATCTGGCATCAGATATGCTGACTGTGCATTAATTTCGTACATACACAGAAGGGTCTTTGTTATTTTTAGATTATTAAACTTATTTGTCTTGGTACTTTAGGATCTCTTGTGATTGTTTCAGAACATAGAATTTAATTAAATTGTGTTATATTGTAGGTAGTTGAAACAATATAATTATATGATAGAAAAACATCTTAAAACTTCTACCATTTTTTTCAGTATTTAATGAGCTAATGTTTATTATGTGGCAGTTTTGTTTTTCCTAGTTAATGATGGAAGCATGTTAGTTTAACTTAGCTTTGTAGGAACACTAGCTAGTTTAGATTAGCTTAGTTTATTTGTTGTTTACAAGTTGTACCGTTGCTAACTTTATTTCTAGCCTAGCTAACACAGTTGTTCAGATAGTGTCTTTCACGAATGTCACAATGACATTAACCCAGAATCCTGAAGGAGAGCAGAGAAATGAGGTGCAACAGAAAATCAGGATTGTTGCACTTTTAAGACTATTCAGTAGTTTTTAGTAACTACTGTAAATTATTCCGCTACTCTGTGAAAGTAATATTTATATTGTGTAGTTCAGGGAGGGATGTACAGAAATGTTAGGCTCTTACAGTTTCAGTGGTTCAAAACTGATCTTGAAGCAGCAGTTTGAGTTGAGCTGTTGTTTAGTATGGTCAGTATGGCTCCAGTAGCTGACTGTGCTCAGGTCTGCCCTTCATCAGCCTTTGCTGTGCTGGCTCTAAGCTCCTGTCCCGTTTTCCTTCATTTTGGCTCTGCGGGTTTTGTTCTGCTCTGAGGGCTTGGCAGCCGTAATCTGGCAGCACCTTGCTTCACCACTCCATTCCAAAATCTTCTCTTGCATGATGTTATTCTTTCTCTTGTTTTCATTACTCTGTCCATTTTTGCCCTGAACACCAAACTTCTGAGCATTCTTGTTTAAACGTTCTGTTGTTTCCTTTTTCTTTAGTTTCCAGCATCTCTCTCTCCATTTTATAATATTTTCAGAACTACTTTTACCGCCCCAGCCCCATTTTGTCATGTATGCAGATGTGTCCTCTTCTGGTGACGGTAATTGTCTCCTTGTTCCCCAGAGAGAATAAAACAGTGCTGTAGGCCTGCTTTATGACCTTTCAGCTCATATAAAGCAGGAAGTGAGACCCACGAGACCCCAGCTTCCTTTTTACCCCTTCAGTGCTAGATTAGAGAGAGACAGATGAACTTCAGGTGCCCTAAATGGATATTGAACTCCATGTGCTTTGCATTTTTTGCTTTAGTATTTGATAAAAAGGGAATTTATAGTTTTAATTACATAGAGTTACCTGTTTGACAGCAGCTCTTTTTTTTACAAGTAAAATCTTATGTTTTTAATGAGAAGTGGCCCCATACAGAGCTCTGTTTTCAATATAAGGCAGATAAGTGTAAAAAAACAGGTCACTCCAAGTGTTAAAGAGCTCATTAACTTCACTGGCCAATAGTAAATGAGTTTGCATGCTTTTAGCAGTCTGACAGTTCGCAAGACAGGGTCAATCCCCTTACTACAGGAACTCCACCTCCAAAGGTGTTAACCCCTTAAAAGGATTTGATTCAAAACAGGTTTTGACAAAACTCTCAATCTTAAATAAAATCTGAATCTTTAAGGGGAAAGGTTGTGGATTCCAGAATAGCAGCAGTGTTGGTTCTTGAAAAGACCAGTGTTACCACAGTTACAGCCACCCTTTATGGTAAAAACTTATTTTCTGCCAGTTAATATATTCAAGAGCCTAATATTCCGAAACATGAACACTTATGGACTGGAGCAGTGATCAGCAGTTAACAATTGTTGACCATCGTTTGAAAACATTAATGAGATTATGCATCATGTCCGTAGATAAGAATAAAAGCATATTAAAATAAAGAGAGGAAGAAAGAGCTGTGGTGACCTATATAAACATGCTATGGGTATCAGATTCATGATTTTATTAATACATTTTGCTTGTTGCATTCTCTGAAATTGACTTGAGCTAAACAAAAGAAAGAGTTTGCGACTGGAGGTTTGTGAAAGTTGGCTTCTTAATTCATCTGGCAACCTTCTGTAAATTAATGGGTATTTATGTCGCACATTCACCAACAGGAACACATCGAACTACCGGTAGTGCTTTAGACTTTAAAAGCTTTTTGTCCTTTGTTTATGCAATTAATACAAATTGTGAAAGTGTTGCCTCCTCTTTGGTAAACTCTAATTGAGTCTTTAGCCCCATCTGGTTTACACTGGAGCTGCACGGCAACTTTAATGTTCTTCAGTGCAGAGCGTTTCTGTACTTTAGATGTAGGTGGTAAAACTGTGCCTGAAGTGTGTTTGCTGCTAGTAACCAGGAAAATCATTATTAACGAAGAGCGTTTTTCCTCTCTAATGAGGTGAATGATACAGAGATCAGGACCACTTTTGCTTTTGTTCTGTGTAGATGCAAATTGCTGACTTTAAAAACAAGCCTTTGAAGCTCAATTCAGACCAGATGGAAATGCTCAGTGGTTATGTGTGTGTGGTGTTTTACTTTTGGGCAGCTGTTACCTCTCTGTTTCTGGTCTCATTAACTATTTTACAACATGGCATGATTCAGGCTAACATGGAAGGTGAATGCTAAATGCCTGTGCTTGTATGTGTATGCATACATGCGAGTGAGTGTGTTTGTTACTATATATATTTAAGAAATGTGTGTCTGCATGTGATGTGTCTGTGTTTACATATGTGAGCCTCAGGGGAAAAAAACTCATAAGATGGATGGATGGATGGACAGACACAGACTGAAGGATAAAATAGATGGGAGTGAATATATAGAAAAAGGGAGATGCATAGAGTGACAAAGGTGACTGAAAGATAGTGATAGATCATAGACAGGAGGAGAAATCTTGAATAGAGAACAAAAGAAAAGGAGTTAGAGAGAGAATGAGTTTATTGGATTACATTAGATTGTCAGGTCTTCTTTAAAAAGTAATGTGCCTCGTGACGCACACACACACATCTGCAGCTCTGGTGTAAAGGAAGAGGAAAACAAAATGGCTGCTGGCTACTGACTCTTCTTTCTTTCTTGCCTGTGCAGAGGGGCTGCCACTCCAGAGGTTGCCATGGCAACAGGACCCTGGCCCAACCCCCCAACTGAGGCCGAGCAGCTCCAGGCTCTTATGGCTGCTGCCAATGGTGAGAAACACATTCCCTCTCTTTCTCTTTTGGTCTCTCTGCTCTTTGCTGAAGGGGAGAGAGCAGCTGCACACTCATTGATGAAGCCTGCTCTGTAAACATCAATGGGTTTTTTTATCACACACTCACACACAAACACTATCGTCACATTGAGATACAAACATATTACCTTCTTAGATCAGTTATACTTTTTGGTGAAAACAGTCCATGTAAATATACCAGTTTTATACACATCATTAAATGTGTCTGACATGAGAAATAAATCAAAGCTCTTCCAGGATGACTAATTCTTCAGTTTCTAAACTGTTTTTAAACTGTTCAAAACATGATGCCCCAGTGTATATCCTTTACTAAGAACCCAGAAGCACACAGACCCACAGGATGCATTCGAAAAGCTTAGCTGTAGCTGGTAGCACTGCTGATGTACACTGTCAGTTGACAATCTAACACTGTGAAATAATTTAATGTGGCAGGCAACTTTTTTTGGTAATTAAATATTCTCCTTCAAGCAAAAAATTCACCAGACATTCATTTTGAAGCTTCAGTAAGCTACTGAAGTCATACTTATTGTTTAACTATGTGTAGTATCTGATTTCTCCTGAACATTTTTGTTGGGCTTGATGTGCCACAGTGTTTGCATGTGAAAAGGCATAACTGGCCATGTGGGGCAGCATTCAGTATATGTTGACTTTAAAGTAGTAACTATCTTTTTCCTTTAAATTCTCTGCAGTCACCTTCCTATTCAGTTGCTGCGGAAGACGTCATTACTAAAACTCACGAACCAGTTTACTTTAGCATCGCAAAAGTAAATATGCAGCCTGATCTCTATCACAAGCAGTGTTGTGTGTTTGTGTATCCCATACAGCTACAGAGTTTCTGCTATACTTTATTATCATCCGATCTCTGTGAAGCCATTAGCAGCAAACAGAAGGCATGTTTGCCAGTGGAGAGACCCACAAGGACGAACACACACACACACACACACACACACACACACACACACACACACCGTGCTAGCTCTACCATAATCAGAGGCAGCTCATTTGCTTACATCATACATTGTTTCTGTCTCACTGTCTCTCTCCCCCTCTTTCTGCTGCAGTGGCTAAGCAGGCATAAACATTCCAGCACATACACATTCACAGACTTTCTCTACACACAATGAAGGAAGTGAACTTTTGTGCAGTTTCTGAGCGCTGTGGCGAACAGTGACGCAGGATCACTTTTGGAGGTTTTCTTTGAAGGTACAGGCTGGATTAATAGAGCAATTTAAGTCATGCCAAGGAACAGCTGTCATTATTTCCATTGTTATTGTCTTAGTGTGCTCCTCTAGCAAAACCTCTGGAGTTTCCATGAGTGCACGCAAATATACTTTGCATGATGAAGACATGCCCTAGACTGAGAGTGTGTGTGTGTTTGAGAGAGGGGGAGAGAGCAGGAACATAATCATATAGACATTGAAGTGAGTTTGATTTGGAAAAGGCACATTTGTGAAAACATACAGAATTCTATTTTTTAGCTACAGTTTTCATTACTAAGGCAGGCTTTAAATGGTGAAACTTTCAGACTATGTTCACAGCTTAAAGTTTACCAAAAACTTTATCAAACAGTGTATTATCCACTGAGAGATGTGGACACATTGTTTACAAGAAACCCAGAGATGATAAACTTTTAGAGGAAGTCCTCTGTTTTCCATTCATCTCACCTGAGCCATGTCGACAAACAAGTGTGACCATCACCAAGTTAAATAAATAATGCTCTTCGCTGGAAATCAGCCTGACAAGTTAGCCAGCTAATGTTCACCTTAGTGCTGTTTGGACATAAGCTTGTGCCTTTGATTGTTGTGCGTTATTTGACTGATGTTACTGCAATCTACATTGCTAAATTATTGTTTTCACCTCGCTTGACTGTTATTCTGACTGTAGACATTCCCAGATATTTGCCCAGAAATCGTTTCAAGTGTCTGGGTGACTGAAAATTTCATCATGTAAAGCTATCTTAACTTCGCAAGAGGGCGGTGGGAACAGCTTTCTTTTCAGTTGTTTTGCAGCTTTAAGGGTAGATTAAAGCAGACTATGGTTGCTGTGTGTGTGTGTGTGTGTGTGTGTGTGTATGTGTGTGTGTGTGTGAGCATATTTGAGCATGGTGCAGATTGGGGGATGGTTTAAAGGAGAAGACTGAGTTAAAAGCCAGTGACTATATCACTGTGTGACAGCACAGAGAGTAGAAACAGATGAACACACACTCAGAAATAAGTGTTCTCTCTCTCTCTCAAATATGCGCGCGCACACACACACACACACACACACACACACACACACACACACACAGGCACTTTCCATCAAGACAGTGATTTGTAATAAGCTCCCTTGAGCTGTATTTACAGCACTGTACCTTTTCCTGTCCATTCTTTACACACACAGGCACCCACCTGTCTCTGTTAGGCAGTGACTAATAGGTTTTTTAAGCAATTTCCCCCGGGATCAATAAAGTTGTCTGATTCTGATTTCTGATTTTTAATCTTTGCCATTTTTTCAGTTTTTTTACTACCATATTCCATCATTTATTCTAATATTTGTGACAAATGATTTCTTCCTAATGAGATCAACAACATAAGCCATAACACCTCTTATATTTCCTCTAACCTTTTCTTTTTCCTTTGCAGAAGTGAGTGAGGCCACCAACACACTGGGTCCTGGTACCATGGGTTTGAGCACACGTTACAGCCCGCAGTTCACCCTACAGCATGTGCCTGACTACCGGCAGAATGTTTACATCCCCGGCAGCACGGCCACACTCACTGGCAACCCCCAGCAGCCCCAGCAGCCCCAGCAGGCCCTGCCTCCCCCACAGGTCTCCGCCGCCCAGCCTGAACAGCCCAAGGCCGCCCAGACACCTGCTAGCAAGAAAAAGTCCACTAAGAAGGAGAAGAAGTAGAGAGAACGAGAGTACAGAGATGTTGAATAAGGTGGATATTGGTGAAAGATTGAGGAAAAGTAGTGAACGAGAGTGACATGAGTTTGGGAGGGATGTCTTCTCTTGCCTCTTCAGAGATGATCGTGAGCTTTGGTGCTCTGAGCTTTTCTGGATGTCTTTAAGGAGCAAAATGGAACTGAATGGGGTGGGTTTAGGAAAACAACAGTGAATCAATGTGCACCTTGCTCTGATGTTCTCTTTTTTTATTTTAACTGTCTCTGGTGGATGTGCCGCTACAACATCCATTTCAGTCATCCCACTGCCCTGCTTTATAATGTGGCTGAATGTGTGTTTTATATAATACTTCACATAGAGTTACGGTTTCTTTAGACTTCTCGTCTAGCTAAATGTTCTGGAAGTTGGAAGAGTTATGGTATATAACACAGTACAGTAATTCGTAACCTGTGGCAATCACATTGACAATAACTATGGCAGTAATTATTATTATAATTTGCTTGAAATTTTTGGAATATTTCATTCTGCATTTCCTGGCCTTGCCCAGAAACACGGTGTTATTGGTTTTTGTGTTTTGATTTTGTTTTTTATTTTCTGAAATATTTTATTTCAGGTAATGAATGGTTCTCGCTGTGCCTAGGCTACCACTGTTGGAATTAATGAGGGTTAAGATTTTAGAGAATTATAATACAAGTATTCATTTTTGCATGATACATTTTAGCCAAACAACATATTAATTTGTCTCTGTATTACTTGACAGAGAAAAATTCCTGAAGGATATCAGCTTCAACTTAATTTGTAACACCAACTGGAGGTTAGACTGAGAAGATTATCTGCAGTTATTTTCTAAATGATTCGTTTTGTGCTTCTTTTCCAGTTTTTGAGCTTGAGTCGCTGCTCGATTGGTGATTTAGGATGTGCTCTTCCAATATTTTTATATTAGAATTATTTCACCGCTTCTGTGCATGTTTATCTTCTAGCTGTTTGGCATGCTATGTGTCCAGCGCCAAAAACATGCAAATAGAGACAGCTGAAAGAGAGCCACAAGAACCAGTTCAGATCTTTCAGATTTGCTTCAAAAGCCTACAAGATTCTAGTCAGGTACATTTTACTTCATCACCATGAAGTGTTCAAATCAATGAGTAGAGGCAGTTCAGTATGAAGAAATGATCCAAACTCCGCAACAAACACTAATCAGCTTTAGTTCTGAGGTCAAGTTTAAGAAAAGACAACTTGGAGGGCTTAGTTGACAAAGTTTCCATAGCACTAATTGCCTGGAAGTGATGGCTTTTCCCATCCTCATCATCACTTGTTGGTGAATGACGATTTTTTCTGTTGTAAATAGGCATCAGCCAATATACAGCATTGCGTTCACAAAAAAAAATACAATAAGATTTCAGAATCTGAGCCTGTATTATGGGCTTACTACTGGAATGTGTTGCATTGTTTTTTTTTTAGTAAAATGAAAAAATTAATAAATAAACAAACAAAAACGTTCTTGGAAATGTGTGTTGCGGATGTAGTAATTTAGCACATGATGCCCAACTAACTCGATTGTAAATAAAGAGAATAACTTTTAAATATAAAAAGGTGAAACACACGTAGTCTAGAAACTTGTGACGTTTTTGCATATATTTGTGTGTTCATTTCTTTTTTCCTGTCCTGCTCTTCCTCTGACTGATCACCCTTATATGAACAGACACAAAATTAACAAACCTGACCTTACCTTTCTTTTGTGATTTCTATTGTACATATGTGCTAGACTGCTTCTTAATGTCTATATGAAGTAACAAATATATATATATATATATATATATATGTGTGTGTGTGTCTGCCAGCGCTCTTTATTCCACTGTAACATCAGTCTTATAAAATACCCCTCTTCTCTCCTCAGTGTTACACTTATTTTATATGCTAATATTTATATTGCTGTTTTATTTTCTCGAACACTGACATTTTAAATAAAAGGTTCTGAAATCATTAATCCTTTACTGACTTATGAACTTTATTGATTGTTTACCTAAAAATGATACCATATTTTGTGATGGTGGCTACATTTTAATACTGTAGTGATATATAACTATATGTAATTTATCTGAAAACAGTAACGTCACATTCACCTAGAAGCACTGTGTTAAAACTCAAACTACATGCCGTTTAATCATTTTGCTTATTGATTTTGCTTTTTGATTTCTTGTTTCATGAATTTGTCTGTATCTGGAGTATCTGCTAGGACATGGAAAACAGCTGGAAATTCAAATCTCATAAATGGAGTGGAACGCTACTCTCGGTGTTGTGCTTACTCAGAAAGACAGTGTTTTATAACAGAGCTGAAGAAGGAAAAAAGATCAGGACACACACTGGCTACACAGTGTGGTATTCAAGTAATGCTCATAATAAACTATTCTTTACCACAGTCAGCGTTCTCTTCAGATTTAACTGGTATGAGTGCATCAGGCACACAGCTAGGCAAATTAGATCCACTAATGCACTAGTCCAGTGTGAGACTTGACTACAGATATGAAAAAATATAATTTTAATAACATTTTTTAAAATAATATATTTTTCCACAGTAAACAACATGCCACAATATTTGTGTTCTCACACATTAGCTGAAACGAATAAAAAAGGAACCAATGGAATCAGCATAATGCAATTATTTTCAGTGTTTTTTAATTCTGATTAAACAGGACTAATTTTACTCTATCAAAACATGCAATTAGCCGCTTACAGTGTGTTGACGGCATCAAAATGTGCTCAGAAAATGTGCTTAGCTCTGTCTTAGGCTGTGTGTTGCATAGACCTTTATCAGAAGTCACTTTCTGACCACAGAGCAACGCTGGCTGGATGTCTTCAATTGACTAATGTGACTAATCTGCCTAAAATTTCCAAATATTGTGAAAGTGAAAAGTGCCTAAAGTGTGCCTATAAGGGAAGTGTTACTGATAAAATGGCCAACGAGGGAGTGTAGTTGTACCTAATAATATGGCAACTCCCTGGTGTCTTTTAGCCAAGGACATTCACTGTGGAAGGCCAAAAATGTTTACTTCATAATAGATGTCCGTTCTCCTAAATTAAACTGGACAGTCGTGGCCTAACTATGCTTACATGTGCAGTGTGTACCTCAGAGAGATTTATTTAATGACAGCCCAACTGCACGGACGATCTGCCTCCTTGTCTGAAAGCATGGGGCAGCTACGCTAACTAGGCTAACTTCTAGAGACAAAGTTATGCATGCTCAGCTCTCATCAAAGGAGAGGGAGAAACTAGGCTAGCTGACACAGTGTTCCCTTTCATGGCTGTTTTCTCTTTTTTTATTCATTCTTTCTTTCTCTCATTCCCTCTATCTCACTCTCAAAAAGGCTCTTTCCAGGCTTGCTCTGCCAAGCTCCCTGCGTGTTTTCTCAGCTGTGAGGTTAGAATACAGATGAGACTTCACAGATATTTGGGGGCAGGTTTGAAACAGGGAACCCCCAAACAAAAAAGTAATATTAATTCCAGTGTTGAGTAATATGATGACATGTTATGGTTATTGTTATAAATTGTCACGAGACACATGTCTAAGGGTATCAAGACTACTATCAGCAATACCAGTACACCCAACTGCATTCATCATAAAATGACAGAGAGCCTTTAAACAACAAGTAAATCTGTAGTGCATTAGGCATCAGTGACTACACCATTATTTTATATTATCCTTCTTTATTACCAATTATTTGATTTTTTAAAATGTATCATCATTACTTACAAATCATTATATAGAATATCTGATGCACTTTGTAAATGTGCCTCTTGTAGAAAAGCTAAAAAAAAAAAAGTAAATATCAGTATCAAATTAATGGCAACATAAACCAATTTTATCATCATATGTGTACATATATTGGGGTGACAGAAGTGAAGGGTCAAAGTGTACCAGTTAAAATAGAGCAGAGATTTAGGGTCAGAGTCTGTGTGAGCTAAATCTGGATCAGTGAAAATGATCACAGCTTAAAACAGACACAGACTAAAGACTTGCCTCCACTATGCCTCTGGATGGTCTGGGCAGAAAGCACTCCTTTGTTAAGATAAGAGGGGAAAAAGAAAAGAGGTATCCATCTGTTACAGACACACACAAGCGCACACAATTTGCGAAAAGAACTACAGCCTCCCTTCACTCTGAACCAAAAAAGCCTCCTCTATTCTAAGAGACTCGAACACATGATTCAAGTTTCCAAAAGTAGATGAAAATCAAGAAACAAAGACCACTAAAAAAAGAAAATATAAGAAAAGGCATAGCCACTCAAAACCTCTATACCGGCCGCAAGTGTTCAGGAAAAAAACAGCTGATATCTGTGTTCTTCAAAAATAGGTTAACAATCCCTGCATGTGCTCTTCAGAATGAAGTTTCCTCACTGTTTCCTGACTTGATGTGTGGTTTTAGAATATTTAAATTATGTGGAGAGTCTTTACATTTATAAAAGGTTTTTCATACAAATACACAGACAATGACAAATGATTCAGTTTTTTAACTTGATCATTTTTGGTAACATGGTTATTTGAATATTTTGAGTTAATGTATCTTCTAATTGTAAGTTGGCAGAACAATTCTCTTTATTTGTTGACAAATTATTTTAATCTCAGTGAACTTAAAATATTAGTGCAACCAGTTAATAACTTTATTCAATATTATATGGATGTTAATAACTTTATTAAATCATTTTTAAAAATCTTCTTGGCACACTTTTGTAGAATCTGGCAACCAGCTTGAATAAACCCACACAAGTATGTGATGTTGTCCTGTATAAATGTATAGAAATCACCTGGAATGGAGCACTACAACTTTTTAGGTTTCAGTGCAGGCTTTAATCGCTCTACAAGGAGAAGCTAAACACTTTCCAGCAGAATCCAGCAGTGTGGAATGCTCAATTCACTGAGCTGTGATTGTGAAATGTGCACTTGTGTGTGTGTGTGTGTGTGTGTGTGTGTGTGTGTGTGTGTGTGTGTGTGTGTGTGTGTGTGTGTGTGTGTGTGTGTGGAGGGGGAGGACAGAGAGAGAGCCATGAGTGTGTGTGCTGGAATTTGAGTGAATCTTAAGCGTGTTAGACATGCACCCCTGAGAAAAAGCCTTGTCCACACTTCAGCGTTCGTGGTGGCAGGTGTTGTGTGAGCAGCTGCAGGGGATATTCTGAGATACTGACTCCATTCACATCTGCTGTATGGTACACTTCCTGCTCATTTAATTACACACACGCCCTGAAATCTGTGCTACCATTTTCACCAACCCCAATCCTCAGAATACTGTCATCCCAAACCTCCAGGAAGCCCTCAGCCTCCAAACCGCAAGTGAGTACAAGAAGCATGGGGAACAGCATCCTTTCTATTTACTTTTTTCTAATCAAGCACACCTGAATCAAATAATCTGTTCATTAGAAGTGGCCTGGCACACAGTTATGAATTCCAGCAATACTACTGACTTTATCCTTGTGTGTAAAAGTAAATCTGAATGATAAAGAGAACAAATATAAACATATAACATGCAAGGTCACTGATATCAGTCTGTACTGGTATATTATGACATTATACTGCCTATAAAACACTTACATATGTATGTATTTTATAATACAAAATCCAAATCTTAACTAGAATGCAGAATTGTTTGATTTCTAATTGTGGATTAAACAAAAAAGGGCCCATATCATGGAAAACCAAATTTATCTCACTTTCTTAAAACAAAAGAGATCGATGCATTGTGTTAAAGTTTCAGAGTTTACAACAAACATTTACTCCACGGACCATATGTGGTCTGATTTACATTCACATGTCTAAAGACATTCAACCTACAGTAGATTATCCTTTAAATAAGGTATAATAAAGGGCAGCTGATCAGAGCAACACACGCTCAAATATACTATACATATACTACATATCAGTCTTAAAGGTATACAGTAAACTCCCACTTTAACATTGATTTTAGCCCATCACAGAGTTTGTCTGAGAACCCCTCCACTAACGCAGAAACTGCAGGTATCCTCCGCATTTTTTTGGTTCTGTGACACTCAGGCCTTGTCTACCATGCCCCCTCATCCACATGCTGGGTTGCTAAGCACTCTCTCTCTCTCACACACACACACACACACACACACACACACACACACACACACACTTGTGTATGCGTGTATTTACATTTAGACTTCCACTTCTTCTCTTGCGTTCCTGAGAACCTTTTTATAGATCTTCAACCACATCTATT
>JBBPDH010000124.1:3440440-3452395 GCA_037974565.1 Clupeocharax schoutedeni
TCCGAAAACTGGTCCGATCCGTGACTTAAAACCATGATCCGATCCGAACCGTGATTTTTTTGATCCGTTGCACCACTTGTTTTCACATTCTGGTCCAGGTTTACAAGAATTAAAGTGCCAAAAAAAAAAAAAAAAAGTGTTTCTTTTTAAGCAAATGCTCAGTGTTTGGGGCCGATACCACCCTAACCATGCATCAAAATTGCAATGCTGTGAACTAAATGGCATGCCATTATAAGCCATTTCATTTAGCCAAGCCTCTACTCATTCTTTACCGCTTTGTCGATGTCAGACACATCTGGGCCTTCCTTTAGAAGAAGCACGTCCATGTTGGTAAAACAAAAAACCAATTGACTTCGAAACTGCTGCTATTTATTTATTTTTATGTAGCTCATTTGCTACACCGGAGCCACTGTCCTGAATCTTGAGCTTCTGAGTTTTGGCGTCTATATATATTTAAGCAATGGGTTTTCTCCACTGTTTTCTGACCTTTTTCACCTACTATTGGCAAGTGAGACACTTCATGACACACCACAGGCTTCCAATCAAACACATTCTATTCCGATAGTTTTTGAAAATGTAAAATATACTACTACTAGATTTTTTATTATTATTATTATTATTGGATTCGCTAGACAACAAGAAGCCCGTGCCATGCACATTTTGCAGATCTCGTCTTTGTTTTGGGACATTAAAGGCCGTTGAGACTGATGTAGTACTAAATGCTGGGGAATTATTCTCTCCTTACTATGAAGCTTAGCATCTTAAAGAAGCGTCAGGAAATAGCTTGCAACTCTGCAGCCATCAATGTTTAAGCAAACCGCCGAAACCATAATTTTATTTTTATATAAAATGGAAGAATAATTTAATCATAATTAAGCCAAAGAAAAAGAGAGCCTTTCCAGAACTTTGCTGAAGCTTGTTTAGCCATCAATCTCACTGTTAACCTTTAGTGTACTCAGTTGATGGAAATCTGTCATAGCTTTAATCCATGGGTTTGAGAAAGCACTCAAAACAAATAAGGATTCTCAATACAACAAGACAATCATGTCAAAATTTCCAGTTGCCAGTCAGACAGTGTATGCAGAGAGAGACAGAGAGATGATATATGCAGCATCTATAATTTAGAATTTTTAGAAATAAATGTGGTTAGAAACAAGTCAATCAGGGGAAATATATCTCCTAGTCTCATTTCTTCTCTCTCCCATCTCTCCTTCTCCCTCTCCCCTCTCTCTTTCTCACTCTCTGATGAACTGCTCCTGTATTTTTAATTCAAACAGTTTAAAAATTCAGAGCTTGGGGTTGGGGGATGTAGAAGCAGTGGGCTAGAAGTACCTGAAAATGGACAAAATGAATGAATGTCTTTAGGGGATTTCTCATGTATGAGACTAAGTGGAATACCTTGCTTTGATTAGTGAGAGTAGGGGAGAGCGAGAGCAAGAGCAAGAGCAAGAGATACAGAGAGAGAGAGAGAGAGAGAGAGAGAGCGAGAGAATGGTGGCATAATCAAATAGAGCAGAAAAAAGTTTGACAGTGTATAGGGGGAACAAAAAGTGAAAATAGAGCTGCAAACACAGGCCACAAAACCTTTAAAAGTACAGAAAGAAATCACTTAACCAAGACTCACACACTCCTACATTTAATAAAGACGGTTTGAGAACTCCCCAGACTAGAGGTCTGAACTGGAAACAATGATTCAACAGTCAAATAACGACTGAAAGATTAATTTGTGTCCTACAGCCATAAGGTGCAACATATTCCACATTAGACATTTACATTTACGGCATTTATCAGACGCTTTTATCCAAAGCGACTTCCATTCCCTAATTACAAGGGACAATCTCCCTGGAGCAACTTGGGGTTAAGGGTCTCCCCAACCGGGAGATGTCAGACCATATGCTAGTTGGGGATATATAAACTTAAAAGAATGAGAAGATTTTCAGAAGGTTTTTTATAAAAATAAAGCTGTTGTCAAAGTACCAAACATAAAAATCTCCATGAGAAACAATTCTCCTAAACACAATGGTTTAGATTATAAGCCCAGATTAGTCATTTGAACTGAACTGTAAATTCACTATCACTACTAGGGCTGCACGATTAGGTAAACATGCAATATGTGATATCTGCAATATGTTGCTGAGTGTTGCGATGACGATATCACATGTGATAAGTAAGCAAAAGGCTTTATAGTGTTAATGTTTTCCTGCTTTGGATTAGCAGGTAACACAGACTCCAGACACTGACTAGTCTATGCAGGAAAAAAATAAAATACTTTATGTTAATTAAAAATTTTTTTTTTTTAAAGAATGTACTTAAACAGAGCATTAAATGCCTCCCATAATACATTTGAACCATTGAACATTGTTGAAAAACATCTGAAAATATATTTTCATAATTTTAAATCTTAAATAAATGTAAACATAATTTAAATGATAGTAAGTTCTTAGCCAAAAAAATTTGCAAAAGGAACAATCTATAACAGTAGCACATAAGACTGCCAAGTGATTTTTGTTTGTCCTCTTCTCTGTGGCACTGGGTGAAGAGCTTTGGAAAAACACCATTTATTACAGTTTAGTCAGTCTTTCACGATATGTATATTGAGCATGTAGATATCGTGATAAATTTGTGATATATTGTGCAGCCCTAATCACTACACTCCCAATAAACACGTTAAGCTTCATGAGAACTGGTGAAAGAAACTAAGGAGGACCCATTGTTTACATAACAGCCAGTTAGAGACTCATTTAAAGGTGCGTGCCACTTTTTTGTCCTCCATAGAGAACCAGGGCAAGCTTTGGCACTTTAAAAAGTAGCTTTTCCAGGGAACAGGGAACCTAGCAGTGCAAAATTTAACACGGACCCTCACCTGCCCCAGACCTAATGAACGTGGCTGATGAACCTCCCCACCCAGCAGAACTGGAGCGCTGGTACCGTGAGCACTGACGTTCCAAGCCACGTCTCTCCATGGGGTGAGCACCCAGCCACGCCAAACTTGACATGCCAATAAGACTCCATAAGATCAACGAGCTCTTGTTTGCCCGACTAGCCCACG
This sequence comes from Clupeocharax schoutedeni, assembly GCA_037974565.1. Taxonomy (NCBI): domain Eukaryota; kingdom Metazoa; phylum Chordata; class Actinopteri; order Characiformes; family Alestidae; genus Clupeocharax; species Clupeocharax schoutedeni. Next base: position 3,443,490 of record JBBPDH010000124.1, read on the forward strand.
GGGATCCGGAGTTATTAGCCCAAAACCCTCCATTGTTCTTTATGGAGGGTGAGGAAAAAATGCTGTGTGCTTTTAAATGCGCTGCCAAGTTCTGAGTCAGCTAATAATTAGAACATATTTAATTTAAAAAGCGCTTTAATTTTCAAAACACCCAAAGACGCTATACAACAACCAGTGTGACAACCCCTGAGCACAGTTCAAATTGTTTATTAAAAAGTTCCTGTGTTTGTTTTTTTATCCCCTGTAGTATCTAAAACAGTATCGAGTACCAGCCTCAGTATTGGTATCCAGTTTGAAATTTCAGTATTGTGACAAGCCTATTAGGGAGTTGCCCCTGCAATCAGAAGACCAGGGGTTTGAATCTCAGGACTGCTAGTGGCACTACGGATGTACCCTTGAGCGAAGTTTACATCCCCACACACTGCCCCTATATGCTGTGCTCCTAGCTGCCCGCTGCTTTACATGGTGAATGGGTTAAATTCAGGGAAGAAATTTATTATCGGCAGAAAGTTGAGAGGCTGGTACTCTGGTGCAGTCAGCACAACCTGGAGCTGAACACGCTCAAGACTGTAGAGATGACAGTGGATTTTAGGAGACCTCCCGCAACACCCTGGACACAGACATTTTGACCTACTGCCCTCTGGCAGACGATATAGAGCCTGCAGACCAGGAACACCTGACACAGAAACAGTTTCTTTTCCCTCACCAACCCTAACCCTCCTAAACAGCTGAACTGTCACACTGCTTTACACTACAAGACTGCAACTGCACTTTATGTACACTCGTTCTGTAATCCTGTATTTTCTATATATAAGATTTAGATTGAATGAGTAAAATAAAGAAAAAATGTCTAAGCCTTACAGTTCAAGAATTATGGACACAAACGGTTTCTCTGTAGTTCCACCATCAAGTCTAAGTGAGTCCTTTAGTGTGCTTCATAGTATTGGGCATGCTGCACCATTCCATCACATTTGGTATTTTCGCAACTTACAGCACATCCTTTTAGTGGAGAAAAACAAGAATAATAATAACACTGAAGAAAAATCCAGCAGGTTCCAAGGAACCCTAATGACACAAAGTAATCCAGTAAAGGACAGAAAAAATGTGAGCGAGAGACCTTAAAAGCAAAAAAGCCACAGGAATGAAACTAAGAAGCATATGAAAATAAGATCCAAAGAGAGAGACCGAGAGACTCCTTGAGAGAGAGAGAGGAATTTCCATGCAACAGCAGGAGCACAGTGAAAAATTAAATGTGCCTGCAGGGGAACGAAGAATAAGTGACAGGAGACAGACACTGACAAGTGTGCGACCGCACACACAAGCCATAAACACAGACACATACTCAGGCTAAGATTTCAGTTTAAGGGTGTCACACACCAAACACAAAAAAGACAAATGCAGAATGTTCAGGTTATTTAAAGCATAAATATGTTGCTATTGGGTGGGGAGTGTGTGTGTGTGTGTGTGTGGGGGGGGGGGGGTTCTGTATACTGTATACACTGCTGTGATAAAATATTTGCCCCCTTCCTGGTATCTTATTTTTTTGCATGTTTGTCACACTTAAATGTTTCAGATTATTTCAAAATTTTAAATATCAGAAAAAGATAACCCACTAAATGACATGCAGTCATTTAGTGATTATTCTAATTATTAAGAAAGAAAACTATCCAAGCCTACATGGCCCTATGTGAAAAAGTAATTGACCCTAAACCTAATAACTGGTTGTGCCACCCATAGCAGTAAAAACTGAAATTAATTTTATATTAGCTGCGATATTTTTTTTTAATTGCGCGATATATTTATTTCTATTTATATATTTATTTATATATATAAGGGTATATATTTATTAAGGGAGGGCGATATGGTCAATATATAATATCACATTTTTTACAGTTAAATCACTTATATTGATTTGTAACTATAGATATTTTTTACTATTCTGCAAGGTGCTGAACAGTACAACTAAACTATTGTAAAAAATATAGTCCTAAATAACTAATTTCTGAACAGATTTTAATCAGTCTACATAGACTAGTCAGCATCTGGAGTCTATGATACCAGCAAATCCAAAGCAGAAAAACATTAACACTATAAAGGCTAAGTTTATACTTACTAATTGCATGTGATATCTCCATCGCAACACTCGACAACATTATCGCATATTTTCCTAATATCGTGCAGCCCTACTCGGTGTGTAAAGGCCTTTAAAGATTGTCCAATGCACTCAGAGTTAGAGGAAAAGAACAGAAAAAGAGAGCGTATCATTTTGTGCACACCAGCACCCTGAACCAACAAACCGGTGCCTTTAAAGGGCAAAAATTAAGGTCAGAAGCAAATGGAAGGCACTTTAAATACCATGTGTGGCTTAATGTCTGTTTCAAATGCCAACCCAGCCTGGGTCTTTGGGTGCTGAGGCCACCTCTGTAAACAGGTACACATACACTCTCTCTAAGCCACACACCCCCGCACACAATACTGTACCACCATGCGGTACCAAACCTTCTCACCTCCACACTTCCCTTGCTGTCGTAACCAGCATGTATCTCACACACTCGAAACACAGTGTGCTTACATCGTCCTCACGACACGCATTCGACTCACCATCCTCACTGACACGCACTAAGCACATCGTCCTTGTCGACATGCAGTCGACACACTGTCCTCGTAAAAACACACATACACACACAAGACACACTGTCCTCGCAGACATGCACTTGACACACTGTCCTCTCCAACACGCAGTCGACACACCATCCTCGCCAACACACACGCACTCATCTCACCGTCATTGCAGACACAATGTCCTCATCGACACACATTCTACACAATGTCTTCACAGACACGCACTCGAGACACCATCATCCTCGCCAACACGCACTCCTCGCACAGTCAGTCAACACACCGTCCTCGACAACACGCACTCCACACATGTCCTCGCCGACACACACGCAGTCGACACACCGTCCTTGCCAACACACAGTCCTCGCCAACACATGACACACCGTGTTCACCGACGCACTCAAAACAACATCCTCGGCAACACACGACACACCGTGCTCACCGACACGCTCGCACTCGACACACCGTCCTCGACGACACACAGTCGACACACCGTTCTCGCTGACACACACACAGTCGACACATCGCCCTTGCCGACACACAGCCGACACATCGCCCTCGCCGACACGCAGTCGACACATTGCCCTTGCCGACACATCGCCCTCGCCGACATGCAGTCGACACATCGTCCTCGCCGACATGCAGTCAGCACATCGCCCTCACCAACACGTAATCGACACATCGCCTTCGCCGACACGCACTGGACTCGAAGAAATACATATAAAAAGAGAAATTACATAAATAACTTCATTTTAATACAAACTAAGTAAAATATCTTTGTTAGCGCAGCCACAAAATCTGTTGATTGCTCAAATCAGAAAAGGATATTAGTGTGCAAGTAAACTGACTGACATGAAAGAGCTAAACTGGAAGGTTGTTTGAGTCAACTTCAAATGTTCTGTCTTAGAGAAATGTGTACTTTTTCAGTAGCCTACCAGATATCTGTGAAAGAGTTAGCTGCATGGTAATGAGCTTCTGTTTTGTCGCTTTTGCCCTAAAGAAGGGTTTTCAGACTATAATTACAGATTAAAAAATGAAAAATAATAAGACATTTTCAAGAACGAAGAAAAAGAAGTCTGCTCTTTGCTTTAGGCACAAGGCTTTAATTTCTCAGAAAATGGAAACTGGTTTAGCCGCATGTGTGTTCGAGTGTGTAGGTGTGAACAATGTATAAGGTAGACGTGGTTCTTAACTACTATAGCTGATCATATAAAATGGCAACACATCCTATAATACTAAAACCTGCACATATTCCACTTACATGCCTTCTTGTCTATAATCATCCCACTCCCCCACACCCTCCTTCTATCTCTTTCTCTTCCAGCTTAACTTTAATTGCACAAGCATCAGTGCTGGAGTGAAGCCCTGAATCTCTCTCTCTCTCTCTCTCTCTCTCCCTCTCTCTCTCTCTCTCCTTCCGCGATAAGAGCATGTGAGGGAGAGGCGAGAAGAAGGGCCGTTAATGCTGCTATCTTGTCATCTCTTTCTTTGAAGATGTGGCAGCGGCGTCTTCCCTCTCTCCTCTCGCCGTTATCAGTGGCATCAAAGCGGGGGCCAGAAGAGAAGCCACAGTCAGCTTAAAGCCCGTGGGAGCGGCGCGGCTAATGCAGTTAAAAAATAATTAAAAACAATCTCCATCATCTGAGAGAGCCGAGGAGAGGCCTAATCAGCTCTGCTTTTCATGTTTGCAGCACTTCGCCACATAACGCACGCGTGCGCGCACTCGTCAGCCCTCACTTTAAATTCGTAACTCACATTTGTGTTCCCTCCTTTTCTGTGGCCATTCCTTTTGCTCTACAGTTTTTTTCCCCCACGAGCTATCAGTGTCCCACTTGCAGAAACTTGAAATACGCCCTTCCAACTAATAAATAAATAAATAAAAATATATGCCTCGCAAAAATTATTCAAACTCCCCCAAAGCGCTGCATATGGTTACAGACATATGGGGAAAGAATGGCCCTACACACCAACTCAATGGTACACTGATGTCGGCCCTGATCTTTAGGTAGGTCACATCCACAAGAAATAATTCACACTCGTTTTGATGGTCTGTCTATCCTACACTCTCTCTCTCTCCCTCTCTTCCTCCCTCCCTCCTCGATAACTTGTTTCAGCACCTTATGACGGTAAAGTAAACTGTAGCACAGTTTTGTGATTAGAACCTCTGCTTTATCATCTTTAACACCATTTCACTAAATCCCCATTAAATACCCTCCCTTTTTCGCCCTCTCCTCCGCCTCCTTAATGGCAATAAGCATTTAAATGGTAATGGACTCTCTCTCACTTTCTCCTCGCTTCTCTCTCCCGCTCTCTCTGTATGGAACATGTTTAAAATGTGGCTAATCTTGGGCAGATAAAGCACAGATTAAAACGGCTGAGTGCTATAATGTATGGGAGGCTCCAGCGAGCGTCCTGAATTTGCATGTAAACGAGAGCTGGAATGGGAGCGGAGCGGCGGCACAAAAGCGCAGGCTGTTTGGGTAAATAATCTGTTGCGTTTGGCAGCGGCGGCGAGGCAAGCCAACAGATGTGTTCGAGTGTGATAAAGAGGAAATGAATGCGAGGAGACATCGTCGAACTAACACATTACACAACGCTAGTAGAGAGAGAGAGAGAGAAAAGAGAGAGAGGGAGAGAGAGAATAGAACAACTGAAGCTCAATCGAGCCAGCAAAACACTTAAATTACCATCAGCCCAAACCTCTCTTTTTACAGAGATAAGAGCACATAAACACTCACTCTACACTCTACATTATACTGTGAATGCGAATAGATGAAAAGCTTCTCACTCATTCTCTGTTTATGCTTCACTGTATAAACTCACACACGTACTCATGTATACACATACACACACAAGTTTGCTTGACAATTTAAAACTAAACTCAAATCCCATCACAGATACAGTGCAATAAGAGTAATCCTCAGTTCTGCAAAGTAAAGGAAACATAAATAGGAAAAATGAAATATTTTATGAAACAGATAAAAGGAGAAATGACTGGAAAAAATAGATGTGGAGGCATATGGATGTCTAGAAAAGAGAGCAAGAGTTTCTCTGCATGGCATTAGTGACCTGTGCATTAACCTTCCAAAGAAAATACAAAAGAGATATGGGGGGGGGGAGAGAGAGAGAGAGAGAGAGAGAGAGAGAGAGAGAGAGATTTTCTGTCTAAATGCACTATGATTTATTTACTAGAAAGACTCTGCATGGAGAAAGCTTCCTTTATCTATTTCCGCCAGCAAAAACACACTCCAATATTTCTGCAAGCTGTTCCATTCCTCACGCACATTTTCAAAATTACATTCCACTATTTTACTCAGTTTGAAATTCCCCAGTGTTTATAGGTAGGTTCCTATAACTAATTAAAACATTTTTGAAACATGCAGTACGGCATTGTAATATTAACTTTCCTGAGGCAGATCACTAAAACTGTTACATAAGACTAAGGATGCACCGAATATTCAGCCAACATTTTTGGCTAAAACTTTTTTTTTTAATAAACGCAACCAAAAACATGATGATGCAAGCAACAACCGCAACGCGCACGCGCCAGATTGCATTACAGTCAACATGTCTGAACTGTGGGCGCATTACGCATATATCTAAAGCAAGACACGTGTGAAGCGTGCAATGCCAACATTTCTAGAGGGGGTGCATCAACAAAGATTTTCTCAACGTCAAGGTTCATTTATCATATAAAATCAAAACATTCTGACGAGGCAAGACCCTTCGAGCACATCCACTCCGTCTGTGGCAGACGTTTTTGAATAGGCAAGAACGTTTTCCAGTGTTTATAGTTAATATATGGGCTATGCCAGTCTTTGTTTTAATAAACTATTTTGTTATAGGCCTACAGAGAATGTTGTTCTATCTTTCATCAGTTTTTAAAGCACTTGTTCTGAATGCACTTTGTTCATGCACTTCATTCAGAATATTAAAATGCACTTGAATTCACTTGTTTTATGAGAGAAGATATTTCGCCTATCTTGCAATTAGGCTATACATGAGTGGGGCCAAGTAAAATATTTTATTTTATATTGTGAATTGCTTGAACGCAAAATTAAATTTTTCATAGTTTTGTAACAGATTTATTCTTTGAACTACAAATATTAAATTTATGCAATTGCAATGCATGACTGTTGCGTTGAGTACACACAGTTGCAGCCATAATGGCAATATTTAACAAAATTGATATTATAATTTATTTCTGTGTTACACTTTCAGTTTTCAGCCAATTCCTTTTTTTTGGTTTTCACATTTGGCAAAAAAATTTTTTTAATCATTTCGGTGCATCCCTACATAAAGCAAAAAAAGAACTAAATTAAACTCTAAAATCATGTGTACATTACACCTATTTATATCCCTCCTAGTATAAACTGGAACTGGTTTGGTCAGGGATGGGAGACCAAATATTCTAAAGGGCTGACAGCCAATCAACCACAATGATTTGCACACTAGATGTTTTCTGCTTTTTTATACTATACTGTTGACACCCAGGTAATCCTTGGAAAATGCAATTTATGTTGTATGTAATTATGTTGTAATTTATCACAATAATGATACTCATAATACCCATAACTACCTCAGTACCTCAATAACTGGAATGAGAACTCCCTGAACAAACATAGTGCATCACTCCCAAATGCTAGCATCAACAGTTTACACATCACCTTTAAAACTTGACCCTAAGGGAAGTTTACAACAGTAAATCTCAAATCCATAAAAGACTAAATGATTTGTCCAGACAAAGGCCTCATTACTCTCTTTCTCTACCTCCCTCTGTGAACAGCTGCCAGTTTCCCGTCTATCAGTGAATAAAGATGAACTATAAAAGCTCCCACCAAGTTCAGATTCCAAACACGGACTTACAGACAAACAGTTATGTCCAAATTTTTTTTATAAATAGCAAAGAAAGATGAGTGCAAAGTAAACCTTTAAAAAAAGACACTTGACCAATGTGAGGAATAGTAAAAAATAAATATGCATATAAAAACTATAATGCATTTGTGCAAGAAAATGCGAAGTGTTAATGCACGCCAGCAGTTTTCTTAAAACTTTCTTAAAACATCTTAAATGGTGCAGCAGCTACATTCTAGTACTCCTTTTTGCGATGGAGGCAGACTGGTTCCATTCACCACCACTGTAAACAATTCTGACTCACAAATTTCTCAAAACGGAGCATCTTACACCAAACCCACTCTGAAACTCTCTTTTTATACCTAAACACTTTAGTATTGGATATACAGTAACCCCCCTGTTTTACGCGGATCAGGACTTGCAGACCCACTCACACGCTGTTTATTTTCGAGAACGATACTGATCGTTTTACGATGAAATCTTCAAAACAACGCGGAACCTGCAAATATTCTCCTTTTTTTTTTGTTTTATATATCTCTCTCTCGCGCAGGCGCGCTCTCTCTCTCTCATTCGTGACTTTTCCAAAGCGTGCGGATCTGTCTCTCTTTCTCGTTCTCTCGCTCTCTCTCTCTTACTCTCTCTCGCTCGCTCTCTCTCACACTCTCTCTGTGTTTCTCTCTCTCTCTCTCTCTCTCTCTCAGGCCTCATCCACACAGACGTTTGAACTGAACGCGCTCTGAACACCACAGGCGTTTTCGTGGCGTTTGGTAGCAACGCTTGATCGACGTCAGCAAGGCGTTAGTCTGCCACCGTTTAACACCAGTCTGACGGCTCTAGTTTGGTGTATTTACCTGTGGGGGCAGTAATTACTCTGTCCAGAGTGTTTACACGTGTGTCATCTTGGCTTATAGTTCTGCACTGAAAACATGGATCTCTATTCTTTCCTAAAACTCACAGTTTACATTCGTGTTTTTAAAAATCCTCCTGATACGGCGCCGTAGGCAGGAGAGGAACAAAACTTAGTTTTTCGCAGTGGCCGTACAGAATCATGGGACATTTTCGGTCCTCCAGAACGTCAAGCGAACGCAATGGAAACGCCATAGCAACGATTTCCTCGCGTTCGTCTGGATTTTGACGTCAAGAAAACGTTGCATGCAGCGTTAATTTGACGCCATCCGAACGCGCAGCCGGCCGAACGCCGGTGCTGAACGCCAATGTGGACGCTTTGATTTTCTTCAATGAGCAAAAAAAATGGGCGGCGCTCAATGGGCCCTCACCTGGCGTCATGAACGTCAGAAAAACACCTGGTTCAGACGTCCGTGTGAACGAGGCCTTACTCTCTTGTCTCTGTGTCTCTCTCTCGTTTGTGACTTTTCCGTATTTAAACCTTGGGTTTATCTTTACATTTTCTTTAAGGGTAATGCATTAAACGG
>JBBPDH010000124.1:3465181-3477124 GCA_037974565.1 Clupeocharax schoutedeni
GTTTATTAGTTGTTTGACCAAGTTGATCCAGTTTCAAAACGTAACCATGCCAGCCTCAGCATTCTCTAAAAGCAAAGCAAACAAAACAAAGCAGGAGGATAGCAGTAAAGTTTACAGACCTCAAGGAACAAAAGCAGTATATTTGCTTCGACAAACACCAACACATTTGCTAATATTCTGATTCGCCAAGATGGATGAACAATAGAGTTTTTGGAATGTGGACTGCCCCATAATATCAATTTTGATTCATTTTGATACTTTGAGCTAAGTTAAGAATTAAGACTTCACCTGTAATTACTTTATTCCACAGAAAATCCACAAGAATAATGCAGAGTACAGTAATCCCCGGATCAGGACTCCTAGATCCAGTCACATGCAGAATTTTTGAGAACCAAACTGATCGTTTTACACAGACTTCTCTAGAACAGCGTGGAAACTGCAAACATTCTCTATAATTGTTTTGCTTTTTCCACGGCAATATTTTTTTTTTGACTAATTTTAGTTCTAAATTATTAAAATATATAATTTACTAATAACAAATAGTAAACAAAATATAAATTCAGCTAAATTTGCAGTTATTGGTCACTGCTCCCCATGTCCTCGGTGAGAGGCGGACCGGCGGTCTATGCGTTCTGCAGAAGTCCAGCAGGAGTCGTTTGGGAGTCACCCCTGTACATTTTCGTTAAGGGTAATTAAACTGAATTTAAACTTCTCTTGCTCTCTCCTTCTCTCTGTCTCTCTCTTGGCGTGGCATTTTCCTTAAGCGTATTAAGCTGAATGTGTGTTTCAAATTCAGTGAAATTCAGTCATGTTTTCTTAGAACTGAAGTAATTATTATGGCACAAAAAAAAAAAACATTCATGGAAACAGCAGATATAGTCCACAATAATTTATTTTGTGGCAATATAGAATTCTGCATATATTTTTTGGTGCCAATTATTAATAGAACACAACTCGCTGCCGTATGAACTGAACTGGAAACTGTAAAAATGACTGGTGATTATTTGTACATTTTACATTTTAAATTCTTACTGTATTTATGCTGCTTATACAAAAGAAAATGCCCGTGCATGAATCACAGTGCAGTCTGTACAGCCGTAATATTGGTATTTACATTCGAGCACTGCAGGAGTTCAGTGTAAACTGTACAGTACGGTTCCGTTATTTCTTTACATTTACTTTAAGGGTAATGTATTCAAATGAAATTAATGTGTTCTGGAAGCATATTTGGGGGCATATTTAGGGTTTACACTATAACATTATTTTTTACCAATACACGATAACGTGGTTTTTCCATTATACACGGGAGCTCTTGTAATGTAACCCCTGCGAAAAGTGGAGGGTTATTGTATATGGTAGTGTTGCTGCACACAAACCTCAGAAATCGCCACTTTGATGTACAGTGCTGTTTTAATGTTGGTGCTTGTAAACCCTTAAGAATTTTCCATATTTCTGCATAAATGTAAACTAAAATATACATTTCTCTTATTACGCTTTACAGCAAAGCTTCAACTGTGGGATGTTGGCAGGTTTCCTCATATGAATTACTAACTTCAAGTCCTTCTACAGCATTTCTACTGGGTTTGCTGGATCCAACAAATCTACTGGATTTTTCCTCAGATTCAGTTCATAGACAGATGCCCTGACATGTCCATCGTCGTGTTTCACAGATAAAAGTTTATGACGGAATCAACTTAATGCAGTTGCTACATAAATCAGACAATGGGACTGAATGTAATGTGAGTCGATACCTTTTCCTTCAGCTGGTTGATTTCGCCACACAGTGATTTGTTCTCCTTCTCTTTGTCCATGTTCTCTGTCCTAAGAGCTTCTTTCTCTGAGCTGAGCTCTTGGACTTTCTGTTCATAATCTCCCTCCATCTTCTTGAACTCCACCTGCAACTCGTGTCGTGTAGTCAACTCTGTATCCAGCTACACACACATGCAAACGGGGGAAAAAAACACAAACAATAAAACATCAGTCTGAGTTGGATTTGACATACCAGTGTACATGAAGGGATCGATTGCTTCTGACAGTAGGCATCCAGCTGCTCTCATATCACAGTGCATGCTGGAACACATCAAGCCTGACAAACCACCATGTTGAAGAATGTTGAATACACACACGAAGCAGTGGCAATGAACATGAGGTGTTCATGTGCGTGTCTACTGGAATTCACACTGTCCACCACATGGGTGAGTGGCTACTTGATGCATTTGACAAGCAATGTAGCATGTTCTCACTGCATCTGTCTACCACAACAGCCATGTAATATGAAAGTGGCTGAAAAAACCTACTGAGCGCACAGACTGATGGAAAAGGCAGAGAAGCTCCCAGGCCTTTCACTAACAGTGGAGACATTGAGAATATTTTGATTTTGTTTCTTTCAGTCAAAAGGATGCTCAGACACAGTAAGCATTAGTAATTGCTTCATGTTCCAAGTCATAATCAGATGCAAGGTTTAGACATTCCTAAACATCAAAAGTACTTTTTTTAAATAAATAGTGCCTATCCTGAGATGGTCCTTTGGATGTTGAAAGTGGCAACTAGTTTCCTCTCACACTTTACCACTGACATTGGTATCAACACTGTGTGCGCGTATGTGTGTGTGTGTGTGCGTGTGTGTGCGTGTGTGTATGTGTTCATCCATATTTCAACAGCTCTGCTAAGTGCAGTGCTAGAATCTCTGTAAATGTTTGACTTGCTTGCCCATATCCCCAGTCTGAATATTGTGTGCCCAGTTTGGCAAGGCTGGCTGAGGGAACGAAAACAAAATCTCTGAATTTGCACTCTACCACCTTGTCCTCGCAGCAAGTGATGTGCCAACACCAAATTAACCTCCGTATAAATCAACAAAGGTCTTTAAAATGGTGTACAAGCTGTGATCCAGCGTTTTTGAATGATAACTTGTTTCTGATGTCATGTTAATATTCCTGCTCAACTAAAATGGGCTACTGCTGTTAAGCCAGCTGGTTTTTATGAAAACCTGTTCAACTGGATAAAAAAGGAATGAGAAAAAACTAATCCATGAGGCAATGAAAAGAAAGTTGTTATATTAATGGAATTGCTAGAGTGCCAGAAGTTTCAGGCACTAATGCCAACATGTTTGTTGTTATATGCTACAGTTGCATTTAAATGTGTCATATGAATGAAGTTTATCTTTCTTAAAAATAAACTTTCATTTCTCCATCATTTGTTGAGATATTGACATGATGTTTGCAGTGTAGACAGCCTGAAAACTTTGTGATGCAATGCGATAGAACATTTGAATGGCTGCCTGCTGAAAGAATAAAGTGATCTATTCGAACACTGGCAGCTGTTTTAAGGTCAGACCATGTGGACTGAATGACCACAGACAAACACAAATGGTTGGCTGTTTTGTACCTGGGTTTGAATGTGTGGAGTCTCTAAAGTGTTCCCTCCCCATTTACTGTGGTTCATTTGGCTCGTCAGTTCTTTTTCTGGACAATTGTATGACAACAGCAGATGTTTTTGTTTATTTGGTTGGTGTGCTGTGGCCCATAAACAAAATGAACCACTGTAAATGTGGCAGACCAACAAAGAATAATATAAAGGGGAAGACTGTATACCAGCCTGAACAATCATATACAGGTATGGCATGCCAAACAAACACCTGGGCTTGCTACCATTTGCTAGGTCAGTGTGACCTTGATGAGGCACAGGAAAGGAGGTGGGTTAGAGCAAGCAAAATGAAAAACAAAAAGACATTTATGCAGTCCTGCTTTTTTCTATTTTGACATTTTGTATTCACCTCATGTCACTTGACAAATGACAAATTTTCTTTCACCTTCTCTCTACGCCTCTCGCTCTCACACACACACACACACACACACACACACACACACACACACACACACACACACGAGGGACAGAAAGACATTGATAATTTCTGGTAACACTGACAGGAATATGTTTGCAAGCCAGACATGTAATTATGTGGCATCAGTGGAAACTGAAGGGTCACACACACTCTCGCACTGACACACACACTCTTCTACATGTGTGCTGGTAATGAGAGTCTGTCTCTCTCCTCTTCTCCTTTGCCACACAGCTATTACTCTAAATTAGACAGGGAGGAATGAGGAAGAGAGGGAGAGGAAGAGTAAACACTTGTCTGACAGCATCCTGATAGGGGTCATCCCACCCACCCACCCACACACACACACATAGGAGAGAGGGCATCTCCTTATGCCCCAATTTCGGGCAGTGACAGGCAAATTGTGGTACATGAGAGTGTACAAACACACACACACATATACATACACAGGGATAATTGCAGAGTGTATGAGAGGGAGTCTTGCTGGGAGGGATTAAGAGAGAGGCTGTCAGAGAGAGGAAGAGGAAATCTCCTGTCATCTCCCCTCACAAATTACACATCTGCTAGCAGACACGGATTTCGTGTGCGTGTGTGTGTGTGTGTGTGCGCGTGTATCACTGGGGGGTGTCTAGGAGCTCTGAGAATGCATACTGAAGTTGGGTTATATGTAAAATACTCAGGGCCGTTGCAAAGTGATTGGTAGTTGTATGACCTTGTAAAGGCGTCTGTGCATGGGCAAGGTGAGAATGAGTAAGCAAGAGAGCCTGTATGTGTGTGTGTGTGTGAGCGTGTTTACCTTTTTCTCCAGTTCTATGGCCTTGGCCTCACTGATCTCCACTTTCGTCTTATCCACCATGTTATCTAGAGAGAGAGAAGGAGAGAGAGCGTGTGAGCGAGAGAGAGAGAGAAAGAAAGAAAGAGAGAAAGAGGAAGAGAGAGAGAGAGAGAGAGAGAAAGAAAGAAAGAGAGAAAGAGAAAGTAAAGAGCGAGAGAGAGAGAGAGAGAAAGAGAGAAAGAGAGAGAGAGAGAGAGAGAGAGAGAGAGAGAGAGAGAGGTGTGTCACGTTTTTTTTTCCTGTGGTTTTGCTGTGGGGATAAAGTGCCCTTCACTGTGATGAGTCTGTGTGTCTCCTCTGATTCGTGCTCCGATTACTGAGCAACCTAATTAAAATCCCATCCCTCTCTCTCTCACACACACACACCACTCTCTCTCACCTAATAAAAAAAAAATCAACCACAACCACTACCGAAGAAATAACACAAGAAGTGTGAGAAAAATGTTTAAAACCTTGTAGTTATTAAATAGACTCGCAGTTCCTTTTCAGTTCACACATTAATCCTCTGCCAGATCCTATTCTGCGCTAAATGTTTCTTAGAATTATTCTTGTAGACACCGAGATCAAACAACAGCCCGAGGAAGTGGCGGACCTTTGCTCCGACCTACCAAGAGTGGATTCTGAATAAAGGGAAGAGTCAGTATTGAAGTGAAGTGCCAATAGAAGCAGCTTCTGGACAGTTATGTTAATGAGGCTGCTCAGGTAGCAGTGAGGGCCTGAGGCGGACAAAACATGTGAGAAATGCCTGTTTTGGAACCCCTGCCACAAAACACACACACGGAGGGGCACAAGAATATCAAAGCCAGATAGACAAACATGCAGACAGAAAGAAAATACAACAAAAGGATACAACAGAGTTAGTGAGAAAGATGGAACAAGCAAAAGAGAAGAAAATAAACAGAAGATAAAGGTAGCTGCTGTTCTTAGAAAAAAAAGAAAATTAATGAGGACAGAAAACTGAAGACAATGCCATTAAAAGGAGAAGGGGGTAGGAGAGTGTTAGTGAGGGAACTGTACTTACTTTTCATAGGCACACTAAATGGGACAAGAATCCAAAAAGAGAAAGGGAAAAGTGGGGGGAGAGACCTGGGAGCAGAATGCAAAAGTCTTTGGAGTTCAAAGGAAATCTTTAAATAATGCAGGCAGCGCAAAATTAGGCTTTTCTTCTCTGGTTATGAGCAGTTAGAAAACGAAGTAGCATATTTCTGAAAAGGTTTAAAATATCCCTACAGCTGACTGCCTTAAAGAACAGCACACTCACAACCACAGTGGACAGCAGACACACAGCAGACACTCAAACTTTGTACTGCATGATGCTGCTGTACATTTGAGTACAGTTATAATTGTTCAGCAGTCTGGTTACATTACACAAAACATAGAGGCAGAGCAATGATGAGGCCAAATGCTTCAACATTGGTCTTTCCACTCACTCACTTTAGAGTGACCCCTGCTGAAAAGGACAAACACCTTAAACACTAAAAAGTCATTGGACAGACAACTATAAAACCACTCATCAAAACTGATAGACCCTTTGTCTATCAATTGATAATTTTGCATTCATTTTATTGATTCTTTTTGACAGTAAATTGTATCTAAAATGGAGGCTTAAATGACTGTCCCTTTGCCAACATGCCTTTGTCCTCTGTGCTGCCATGTAGTGGGATAAATTAGAATAACAACACTATCTTAGTGTTACTAGGCTTTGTCTGTGTATAAATGAACATGTCAGTGTTTAAATGTATCCCTTTTACTCATTACAGTGCCTTTTTGTGTGGGGGGTGTGGGGGTGTGTGTGCGTGTGGGTGTGATTACCAATCAGTCCTTCAATGTCCACTTGTAGGTTTCTGCATTTGAAGTCTGGATCACTGCCATTCCTGTGTAAAACTATCTGAGATATGCACTCATCTATCAACTTATAGTACTGTGGCCTGCAAAAGAACAAGACAGAGAGAAGGGGGGGGGAGAAAGAATGATTAAGGGTAATAACTTTAATGTAACATGCATGCACGACCATTATGGATACAGTCAGACAGCAGCACTGAGATGGGATAGTATTTTCTAAATTAGAAAGTGAAGAGGCCTTTATTAGGGCAAGGGAGTAATGAGTGAAATAAATCAATGCAGAAACACAAAGCATTTCAGCTCTGTGACCTTGAGCTCGCTATTAGGATCAGCGCTCATGTAAACCAAGCTTCAATGCACTAAGAGTCACGTTATCAGAAAGAGCATACAGCATTGCTGAAGCCCTTTGTGTGTGGAAGAGATACAGAAAGAGCTTAAGTATAGCTCTAGCCAATTGACTGGCAAGTACGTGTGTGTGCTTGGTTTGTTCCTCTTTCTCCACCTCGAAAATAAAAGTATATTTTCAAGTGAGTGTGTATATTTGTGTGTGTGTGTGTGTCTCTCGATGGTCAGATATTTGATGGGCTTGCAGACACACTCCATTTGCGAGGAGTCTGGCATCGTGACCTGGTGTGAAAGTAACTCAATACTTTCTTCATTTTCCACCGAGCCGTTTCTCTCTCTTTTTCTCACTCTCTCGCTCTCTTTTTTTATTTGGCCTCACTCTCTTTCTACTCATTTTTTTAACCACCCCACCCCCGCCCCCATCTTCCTTAAAGTTTATGGTGGAGCGAGAGAGACATCTAGTGACCATTTTAACACAGATTTCTGTGTGTCTAAGAAACTTCAGCGTTCAGCTCTTACAAAAATACCCAATTCTTCATTAATTCTGTATCCTCAGCTACCCAGACGTACATAATCTGTGTTTCAGATTGCCCGCAGTGAGGCTTGACCCACATGTAATCGATATTTGGTTGAGGGACGTAAAGAAAGCAGTCATGTAGAACCAATTATCAGTTTCCAAATGGCGTCAGCAATTCTAATGTAGTGATATTGCCTTTACCACAATAGCTAAATACTGCTGACTACAGCAAACCCAACACTCTCCAAATATAGAACCACTCATTCACTCGCAAGCTTTTTTTTTCTTCCGCTGGCCTTCTCTCCTTTCTCCCTCTATGCTCCATCTCTTCTTTCATTATACTCTTACTGTTTAAGCTCTTGTGCTCCTTCACTGCCTCTGCTTTATTGATGCTTTCATTTTTACACCCATCCTACCAAATGTGTTCCATTTGTTCAATGTGTAACCAAGTGAAAACTACAGAAAGAAAATGAGAGTGTCAGAAAAAGAAAATGAGAGGCAGAGAAAGAAAAGGGAAAGTGTGAGAATAATGACATAGAAAAAGAAAGTCAGAAGTCAGAGAGAGTCAGAGAGAGAGAGAGAGAGAATGAGAGAGAGAGAGAGAGAGAGTCAGAGAGAGAGAATAAGTGAGAGAGAGAACCCAAGAAAGAGATGAAGTGGGAGCAAGATAGAGATAAATGTGAGGAGAGTACAGTAGTAAGGGGTGTTACAGATGAAACCACTTGTCAGCACATACAAGATGAGTATAAGAGTGTGAAGAATTGCCTGTGCTGCTTAACCCCTTCATCACTCATATGTTCTCAGCCTTCCCTCTCACTCACACACACACAGACACACACACACACACACACAATGCCAGACAGACAGAGGCAAACCAATTTCCTGCCTGTCAGATCACATCGAGTCGACAAGAAACAAGCAACAAGTCTGATGTCTTAAAACCATCCCGTCTCTCTCCCTTTCGCCGCCTCCACTCTTCCACAAATCATCATGTTCTAGCTCTCTATGTGCTTGTTCATATCAAATCCAACTCTCTAGCGTGTGTGTATGTGTGAGAAAGAGACAGGGAGAGCGAGTGAGAGGGTCAGAGACGAGATATTTGAAACCTAATTCTATTTCAACCTGTAATGCACACAGGGAATTATTTGATGTGATGAACAGCATCAACCTCTCCTAAAGGGCTGGACACCTTTTTGCTTCCAAATGTGCGCTCGTGTATGAGCCTTTCTCAATAAAAAAGGTTTTTTGTAGGTAAAGTAATTTTGTGCATGTTTTTGTGTTAATCGATGCGAGGTGTTTCACATTTAGAGTGACATTCAGAGATGATTGCTGATGGCAATCAATCTAGTCCCAATCAATCAAATCCTTTCTCTGGCATGCAAAGAGCATGCCTTTACCACCCTGACAGCGCTTGTTCTGATGGAACCTGTTTTGTTCAATGTTCTTTAATAAAATGATATTTTTTTAAAAAACCATTGTAAATGATAATTAGTAGCAGGTTTCTTTTCTGGAAATGTACTTTTGGTCCAAGATTGAAACCTTTAAACTACACTTTAAATGAATAGTTCAGTGAAAAATCCAATTAACACAGTTTTCCCATTTACCCCAATGTAGCAAATTAACCAAGACATGTTTGGAGTCCATATTTTTAGTTAAGCACTGTATGCTAAGGCACTAGAAGACAAATCGGTCAAATGTCTGCTGTCAAAATTCTCTCAACCTGCTCAAACCACATCTAGCTCTTTATTAAGGTGGTGCAGAGCTGCAGAGGTGGTTTAGGAGTCAGTATGACAAGAACAGTTACAGGCTGACATTACAGACTCCTTGTAACAACATATTTGACATATTTGGGCTAGATTTCTCCAAATGCATGATTTTATACCACAAAAATATATTAGCACACACATTTATGAGGTGTAAACAGACCCTGATGCATAAAAAGCCTGCCCTTAGCGCCCCCAACGCCCCCCCTGCCCAGTTTTATAGCTCACATTAAGTTATCAGGTGTCTTAAACAGCATCTATAAGTCTGCACCTCTTTTGGAGATGTATTTATGGAAACAACTATTGACTTGTACTATGTATACACAATGACAGCCCCATAGCTTTAATGCTGTTAAATTTGGCCTTCAAACTTGCTTGGCTTATTGACTGCACTTGAGTATAAAGTATTTTTAACCATAATACCTTTCACATGACATGTATTACAAATACCTTTAAATGTCCTAAATACTTAATAAATAAATAAATAACCCTAAAAACTGAAACTTTGAGCGTTTTATCATGGGCATAGTGTTCATTATTTATTAAAGAAAACACTGAAAATATTGCTTAAACTGAAAACATGTTTGCCTTTTTTCTATTTCTCATACAAAAATGTCATCTTTCTCCACATCCCATTCTCTTCTGACTCATACCTCTAAAGTCAATGCAATGTGAGGGATTAGAAGTCGTACCTAATCATGTAGTCACTGCGCACCAGTAGCAGGTGCTGCATGATGGAGAGGAAGAACCCTTCAGCTTTAGAATCCTTCACTGTGTTCAGAAGGATCTGGAACACCTCTGATACGTCAGTGAACAAGAAGTTGTTAAGGAGTAAAACAACACCTTAATGAAATAAAAACACACACATACATTTAAGATATATTAAACATGTAAGTAACTGATTTCATGAGCTGTCAAAGCTTCCTGAGACAGCAATCGGATGCCATCGTCTGCAACCAATGAATCTGTAATCGCTCTTGAAAAGGATTGCAGTATTTACATTCACCACACTATAACCCATGATTTTCAGAGTAATTCAGACAATGAAAAAGCTACAGACATATTTTGCCTACAAAACACAGACTTAAACAGCAGGTTTCCATGCGCCACCTGGTGGCTGAAATTCCGACTTCAGACTCTTCCTAAAGCAACAGAACCGCTATCGACTGATTTAATCCAGCTGAAAACATATCAACGATTAAGGCTATGCTCACATTACCATCTTGAAGTGATTTTTTTTCCCCACCTTAACATGACATGGATCTGATGGAGCTCTGTGGATGCACACTTTTGACACTTTCATGTTTGGGTTGGTCCTCAATTGGTACCAAATTTGATTGGTACCCAATTTTTGGCCATGCAGCTGCAATGAGAATGGCCAGATCATTGTTTTTTTTCCCCCCACTGCACATAATTCCTTTACGTTTGTGCCAGAACATACAGCTGAAGCACTACCTCTCCCTCTTCAGCCATAATTGTTGCAATAAATGTATATGAGGCAAGTACATCATTTGTTGTCATTAATGACGCACATGGATAAGTTCTATGAAGTTACTGATTAGAAAATGCACATAAGAGTTTCAGGACACGGGTCTGTTTAGAGTAAACACAGATGTCACTTAGACTTGTGACATTGAACACACAAACGCAAAGAGATCTGATCTGGACAAAAAATGAGCAATAAGGCTTGAATTGTGATCATGGTCAAAAGCGTGAGAAATCAAAACTTAAAAAGTGGCCACACCAATTAATGTATCAAATTTGTTTTAAATAAAAACAAAACAAACAAAACACCTTTTTTCATTACTTTCTGCACCTATAAATATTTTGGCATTCTTGAGACACCTGGTGGTCAATCATGGAACTATATGCAGTTCAACAAAACTAAAGGGGACATGCACGTCATAACTGATGACATGTGACTCTAAACTTCTATCAGACCAGTGGAGCGGGGGAAACAGAACTAGGTTCTATGCAGAAGGATATTCCATCTCAAGGCGCACGTCGTAGAGTCGGGACCGGAGGTCCTCAGAGTCCTCCTCAGCTTGCTCATCAAAAACCTGCAACTGTACTCGCAGCTCCTCATTCTCAATGACTCTGACTTCCTGCTCAGGACACACACACACACACACTTTATTTATTCCCATGGTAGAAACAAGCACAGTAATTAAATGCAGATCTGTGTGCATATAGAACATACAGCAAGTAGCTCTCTCAGTCCCAGTCTCATGAGCTCAGAGCGTAAATGAATCCTGAAGTCCAGCTCCTCTCCTCTGCTGATCAGAGCATTGATCAGCTGCATACAGCCACCCTGAACACGCACACCACACACATAGGTGAATCACAAGCTCATAATTTCTACTAATAAAAATCTATGAAGCAAGGTTAACTAAATAGAGGAAGACAAACATAGTCAATATGGTATATTCAGATCATTTCAGGTCACTATTTTTCTGCTCTTGTATTATCTTACATATTGAAAACCCAACAGGTAGAGAAAATGCAGTCATTAAAATATGTTGTGTGGTACCTTGAGAGCAATGTTGGGTTTGCGCAAGCCATACAGAAGGGGCTGAAATCTCTCCATGTCTCTTTCTTCTGCAAGCTCTGTTACAGACTCCAGCACACGTTCATGACTGCAATACAAATCACACAAACAACCATGCCATTATATCTATGGGCTCAAACCCAAGCATGGTGTATGCATTACCAAAATACATCTCACAGCAATGTGAACATAAGTAATTCACATTGGTGTGCACAATTACAAAGGGGTGTGCATGAATTAGCATTACATTTTTTT